>JASAOC010002111.1:0-204715 GCA_030849835.1 Herpetomonas samuelpessoai | reverse complement strand
TCCGCAAGCATCGCCGCCTCCCTTCGGGGAAGCGCCGTGTAAACCGCGTACGGGCCGCGGAAATGAGCCCCCCCCCCCCCCGCGCCCTATCCGCACCGTGACGTTTACCATCCCCGACCCGAGTTCCGCCGATAGCCGTGTGAGGTGTGACACGCTTTCCGCTTCCAGCCGGCCAGCCTGTGTCGCCGACGACGGTGGCTGGGTGAAGTTGACGTCCCGAATTTGAAGACGCTCGATATCCACCGCGCGCGCCGCCGTGCACCACATCAGCGTCACGTAAAGGGACGTGAGTGGTGCCGATGACCTCGAGCTCTTCTGGACTTTTACAAAGCCCCCACACGTGAGGGGCTGGGGCGGCTTGGTTTCCAACTGTCGCATCATTTTGCGTGCGAACAGACAAGCGGCTTTCCACACAGCGGTCCTTCCAAGGTCGATCGCCCCCGGCTGGTTCGTGTAGAGCGGAAGGTTCTTAAGAGCGGATTGAATGATGCTCAGCTTTCGGACGTACGTTGTCCACGAATACTTCTTCGCGAAAGCGTCCTTGTTGAGCATTTCCAAAAGCGCATCCTCCGGTTTCCGATCCAGAAGGTTCGCCGGCATGTCGCGGATGCGACGCAGCCACGCAAGGTGCAAGGATCTTTCGGCCTCCGAAACCCCCCGCCATGCGACCTGGGAAATGTAGGACGTGTGTGCGTCGGGTGAATCACCCACGCTCTCGGGCAGGCGGCGCCCCACAGCGTTCGACCCTTGACGTCGAGGCGCCCGCCCCTCCAGTTTAAACCCGCCGGTCCTTTGGGCCTGCCGGGAGCAGGCGCCAGATTGCCCTCTTCCCTCCGAATAAATTCGCCAGCGTTGCCCGCAGGATCGTAGTCTTCGTCGATCCCTGTGGCGAATGTCGGTGGAAGCACATCCTCTTCCTCCGCGTTTCTGCGGTCTTCAATCTGCATCGTGTGGTCGCTGCTGGCCGCCTGCGTGTCCTCCTGTTCCTCTTCATTGTCTTCCACGCGACGTTGTGGAAAATCCTTCCTGAGGAACGCGCCGTTGAGCACACGGCGTCTGCCAACCCTTTCCCATGTGAAAGGGTCACCAGGATCGGGGAGATAAACCCCAACCTGAGCTTCGTAGACGTTTTGTGTGAGCTCATAATGGCCACCGGCAGCCGAATTCCCAGCGACGAAGCGTGCGCCGCAGACAAACGCGCGTGGTGGAAAACCGTCCGCGAGAACGGTGCCGGGTAGGGGGGAAGCGGCGAGGTGAAAACCCCTGTAAAAACGAAGGCCGCTTTCCTTTTCATCGCCAACTCGAATCCAGGAACCAAAGAAGCGCCAGCGCCACGACGAGCCGCAATTGCCGGGACGCAATCCACCCCGTTCAAATACAGGATATCGACGACGTCATACGGCTGTCCTCACCGGGGCCTTAGCCTGGTCGCTTGAGTGGAGATGTTCGTCATCTCCAAGGCTCGCGCCGATCTTTCCGCCACGCTGAGGAGAAATAAGGCAATAAACACGCTGCGCAAAGTGCAATTCTGCTCGAAAATGTGCGCGTGTTTCTGGTAGAGGCGAGTTCCCCGGAGGAATTCGACCCCATACCACGAGGGTCGCGGAGGTGGCACGCTAGCCGTGGCAGCTCGGTTGCCAGCCACCAGCCTCTCAGCCGGAGGCTCTGCAGCGCCCCCTTCCAACACCCCGCTTTTGAGCAGCCGCAAGAGACGATCCAGGAACGCGCGATCGTCGTACGGCTCTCGGATGTGAGCGGCGAAAAAAGGACGCAGGCGTCTTGGGACGCGGCGCGGGTCCTGTACCACAACATCAAAAAAGATCGCGCAAAGCGAGGCCAGCATGTAAAGGCCGCAACCGCCACTGCCTCTCTTTTGAAAAGGGCAGTATCGATTGGCTGTGTCCAGTGAAGGCCAAAGGGAAAGAAGCCTCTTCTTTAGCTCTTTCTTCACAACGATGGACGGAGCGGAATCGTAGATGTTCATAAAGTCCTGACCATCAATGCAGTATGCCCCTCCCGCGATCCAGCGGCAGCGAATAAAGATCGGAAACAAGACGGTCTTTCCGGCAGCGATGGCCCGCTGCATGCCTTCGACGCCTTCCCTGTCAAGTTCCGGGAACACGTGTGCTTGCAGCAAGCAAAACCGTTTGTGTGGAGTTTTTTCGCTTCTCAGTGGGTGGAACAAGAAACCAAGCTCCAGGTTGGAAGTTTTTCCCTGAGCAACGTCACCGCCAAGAAGCATGTGGTTTTTCTTCTTCCCGGCGGTCGCTTCGTTGGTGTTTGTGTCGCCCGTTAAAACGGGCCTGCCTCGTTTTTTGGCAGGCCATCATCATCCTGACCGCCGCCACGGTAGGAACCACCCGGCCTGCGCGAGCAGGCTGCGCACCACGCTGCGGAGCGGACGCGGCAGGGGCAGCAGCACCGTACCCACGGCCGCCGCGAGAACCACGGCCGCGAATGGCAGCGCCAGAGCCACGCGATAACGCAGCGGCAAGTTCCGAACGAAGAGAACTTATCTCGCTGCACAGGCACGTCAAACGATGGCCAGTTCCGACCATACGCACCGCCGATGATAAGGAGCCAATTATCCAGAAGTGCGAACCTCTGTGGGCGGCCATCGACGCGCGGCACCCTGGCACCCCCGCAAACCCCGCCATATATGAAGGCAAGGTCCCCCCCCCCGCCCACCCAATACAGCAAGGCGGCAACACGCACACCCGAGGCACCTAAGAAGCACAGCAGGGCATGAAAAACGGCGTTAGGATTAAGAGCGCGCCAAAGCCATTCAGCAAAAACGATGCCCAACATCGCCATCACCACAAAGGAAACCAGGCACCAGGAGAGGAACGGGCGGGCGGCCAAGGCCCGAAGCAGGAAAGAGAGGGCAATAAACATGCCGCCGACGCGCCAAAAGCACAGGAAAACGGCATAAAATCAAACAGGACGCATGGTTTTGATCCGGTGGTGGAAACCCGCCACCGCCAGTCCCCCCCCCCTGCAAGATGCGGCGCGCACGGTGCACGCAGCAAGCCGAGAAGCGAAGCAGGCAGACCGGGCGCCTTGGAAGCGCCCGCAGTGGCCGCGAGCACGCGATGCAAAAGCCACCGGCACGGGCCATGGAAAAAACGGGCGGGGGGCCACACTGATAACAGATACGGCCGTTGGGCCGCCTGCGCGCCAGCTGGGAAGCCACAAGGAATCCCACGCGAACACCAGAAGACAAAGGCAGCCAAGGAACCGGCCGCCAAGCAGAGAAAAAAAACCACCAACTCTGCCAGCCAATGGGTGTTAGGGATTCGCTCTGGTCGGGGGGCTGTGTTGGAAAGCGAGCAAGGGGTGTGCGCTTTGTCTCCCTCGCCTTTCTCCGAAGCCAGGCCCCAGCAACCCTAGATAAGCTCAGCTTCAAAAACGAAAGGGCGATGACCCACTCTGCGTACACCCCGTCGCTTTTTCGCGTCCTTTGTTTGTTTCCAAACGGCCCCGGCGGGTGGTATTTCGACGGTTTTCACATCGGTTGGCTTTCGGCTTTCCCGCCGCCAGCCCCCGCGCGCGACGCACGCATCACGCTAGCAGATTTTCAAATAGAAAAGAACGCACGAAGCAACAACAACCCGCACACAGACGCAAACGAACGGGGCCCACCGATTGGGCAGGCCTTTTGCTCTTGGGGAAAGGCCCCGTACGGGCAAACGCCGGGACTAGTTTAAGGCTCCCCACCACCCCAAGACCGCCCCACACTGGCCAAAAGGCCCATTTGTTAAACATGACAAACGCCAACCGCACATACACAGTCAACCTTTCCACGCAGTAGAACACATCCCTATTTGACAGCGGCGCAAGGACGAAATAGTGGAGACGCGCATCTCGGTAGCTGGTTGTTAGGATGCGAGGGCCGTCCCCAGCGGGAAACCCTGCCTATTTGCCGCTCCTTTGGGCTTTTCCAGGTTACCACCCGCCTGGAAACGCCTCTGGAAACAGCGTTGGGTTGCCAGGGCCGCGGCGCCCTGGTTTCGCCCTCGAACCAGTGCGGGAACGGGGGTTAAGCAACGCACGAGGCCAGACCCACAAGCACCCAACCCCTTGGCAAAGGCCCCCGTCACTTTCCCAACCGCGCCCCCATTTTTGGAGACCCCCCTTCTTCAAGCAACCGCCCCTCCTCCGCCCGCCCGATCCCCGTCGAGCTGGCCAAGCCCAGCCCCAGGATGCCACAAAGCGACCCGACCCGGCAGCAAAGAAGGTGGTTCCTTTCACTTCCCGTTTCTCCCCTCCGCCCTCACACCGAAAAAAGGACCACCCCGTCTTCTATCTGCAACCTCAAAACCATACCGCGCACCGCAAAGTGCCCACCCTTGGCCCACCGAATGACACCGTTAGCGTTTCAGTTGCCAGATCCGTGGTCTGCCACAGATCTCCTCAATTTTTTGTTTGTCGACGCTGCCACCGCTTTGCCGCTCTTATTGCTTCCATCCTCCTCCTTCATTCGTACCTTTTTTGGAAAACAGAAGTAAACAAAGATTCCTAACTACTAACCAAACGAACAAACCAGCTCTCCAAAACTCAACTAGTTTTCCCAACCCCCCTATTTTACCAAGTGCTCTTTTCGTTCTACCATATCACTAACTTTTCAGAAGCGAAGCAAACCAAACCCTATTTTTTTTTGCCCTCAACATCCCAACACCCACAATGGTTCTCGTGTGCGGCTGTGGCTTCGGCGTCATGGACTACCTGTTCGTGCCAGTGGATTATTCCTCGCCTGCCTTCAAGAAATATCAGTCCAAGACCCGCGGCGACGGCGGTGTTTCTCCTGGCCGGCTTTGCTTCCTAGAAGCGTGGGAGAAGTTCGCTGGGAAGCCCTTGGCTGAAATTCGCAAGGAGCAAGGCTGGGACCGTGAACCAGACTCTTACAACGTTGGTGGCCCTTGCATCGTTGCGATCATCAACACGGCCCAGCTGACTGCACCAGACGGCATCAAGGTTCGCTATTATGGAGCCCTCGCCAACGATGACACTGCTAAGCGCATGATGGAGATGACAAAGAAGACACCGCTGGACATCACTCACTTGAAAATTCATGATGGTGGCTCCTCGCCATTCGCGATCTGCCTTTCTGACCCCAACTACAATAACGGTGCTGGTGAGCGCTCCTTCACAGTCAACATCGGCGTGTACGAGACGGTGCCGGTAGAAAAGATTGTTGAAGACTCGTTCTTTGAAGGTGACATTCTCTTCTATGGCGCCACTGCCCTGACGCCCAGCATCCACAACAAGCTAACCTCTCTGGTGCGCCGTGGTAAGCAAATGAATAAGATTAACGTCGTTGCCACCATCTTTGACCACATCAGCGAGGCCAAGAACCCGGGGAAACCATGGGCATTCGGCGAAAATCCGGACGAAACATTCAAGAACACAGACCTCCTTATGGTGGACTGGGACGAAGCTCTGGGCATCTCTGGCACACACAAGATCGACGATGCCATCAAATTCTTTGTGGAAAAAGGCGTGAAGGCGCTCACTGTTACACACGGTGCAGATCCACTTTACGCTTACTCCGATGGTACCGTGTTTCGGAAGATGTCTGTGCGCACCTTTCCCGTTTGCGCTGCGATCACCCGCGACCTGAAAGCAAACCCCAGCATCCGAGGCGACACCACTGGGTGTGGCGATAACTTCTCTGGCGGTGTGTTGACGTACCTCGCTGAAGCTCTGGACAAGGGAGTTAAGCCCGGCCACTTTGACCTTGTGGAGGCCATCGCGTGGGGCTGTGCCAGCGGAGGCTTCGCTTGCTTTAGCATTGGAGGGACGTACATCGAGAAGGCCCCGGGCGAGAAACGCGAAAAGATCGACAAGTACCGTCGTGAGTACCTGAAGCAGATCAGTTCCTCTAAAATCTAAAGTTCCGCCGCGCCAAACAACGTGGCTTACATGCATACCGGTTCTTACACCAGCATAACCTCTTCTTGCCAAGCAAAAGAACCGCAGCGTATGCGCACTTTTTGTCATGGGCTTGAGAAAACGACTTTGTTTTTCCACACGTTTATTCGGCCACTCCTTGCTTTTTTCTCCATTCACCGAGTGAGAGGCACGGCCAGGCTTTCTTTCATAGTGTCTCCCTTTGACATTTTTTGTTTCGTGCCAACACCCTCGAGCACTCACAAAAGCTTTTTTCCACCTCCTTTCCCTTCCCCTCCCCATTCCTATCTAAGATCACCATTTCGTTTATCTCTCTCTCTTTTTTCTTCTTCCCCGAGCTCCCCTCGGAATTCAAAACTCCCCCTTTTTCCGCTCTCACACGCTGGTGTTTCTCACCGCGTGATGCGCAACCGGCACCCAAAGCTCGCGCCACACAAAACCAGAGCGCACAGGTTTACAGCTCGAGCATCAAGTGCTGCGCACTTTCTCCTCTTCTCTACCTTTCCCCAAACATGTTTTCTGTGTGGTCAAAAGTATTTTTTCTTCAACGAAACTTCAAACTCCTTTTCAGCTAGCGTCTTTCTCTTTCATCCTTTTCTTTGTTTTACTTTTTTCATGCAATTCCGGCTGTTCTCGTGGACACCCCAGCTGTGTGCGAAGAAGGCAAGAGGAAAAGAGAGGAGCTCTTAGCACCTCTGCCTCTGCTTCGTACGAGGGAAAATGTCTCGAGAAACCGACGTCAAAAGTAATGCCATCTATCCTGTGAAAAAGGCGTTTGCGTTTACGTTTCTCTTTTTTAGTTCTCGTTTCTTTTACAGGTTTTCCCGTCTCTTTTCTTTCCAAGCGAGGTTATTCTTTAGTCACCACCCTTCATCCTCCCTCGTTTTTCTGGTGCGGCTGAGTCGCCAGGATCAACGCAGCCGCTTTAGCACACTGAAAAAAAAAAAGAGGCGCAATACCATCTCTCAAAGGACACACGTTATGAGGAGGGACTACTGATAGTCCGTCGAAACTTGTCACCCCCAAAGCAAAACCAGCAACCGATGCGGTGATCCGTGGTAAAAACAAAAAACCAAAACAAAATAAGCGGTGGAGACGTACCGCAAATAGAGAGGCCATGAAGAGTGAGAAAAGAAACCGCGCGAACCACGTCCCCTCACTCCGCATTCCTCATCACCCACAAAATGAAACTGTAGCATCCATTTTTACACGGGCCCGTGGTCACCAAAAGTCAACTTGACTAAAAGAATTCTAGTACTTTCGCGCCGTTCTTGGTGTAAACCTCTCCCAGGACAAAGGTGACGTTCCGCCGTAGCTGTTCTTGTTGGTCACCATGTTTCGCCGCACCGCCGCTCGGTTTGTGGTGACGACGTTTCGCGACATCACAGACCGCCTAGACTCCTTTGAAAAGGAGGTGATTGAACTCAATGCGTTCCGCAAGGCGGTGGAAGCCACGTCTCCGGAGGTGGCCAATAAGGCAAAGGCACTCATTGAGGAGCACATGCACGCAGTGAAGGAAAGCAAGGCCAACATAGAAAACCCATTGACAGCAGACGAGTTTACCGAGCTGAACCAGTTTTACGCCTTACAGCAACCGCGTGACATTCCGATGGGGAATCTCTTGTATCTCAAGACACCGAATGACTTGATGCAGCATGCTGCCACAGTACACCGTGAATACCTTGTGCGCGTTGCTCAGCGCGCGCGGAAACTGAATGCCGCCCCTTATGGACTGTCCCAGATGCCAGCAATCAAAGAGCTGAAACAGTGGTATCAGTGGACGTTCCATGACATGCGCAACACCAAGAAGCCAACAAACCTAGAGGAAGCCAGGGAATTTGATGCACTCGTGCGCCGCGTGTTCCTGCGTCACTACAACGTTAGCACACTCCTCAACGACGGCTTCTTGGAACTGTCGAAACGGGAGCACTGGACTGACTTCAATGACGAGCTGCGAGACGCCTACAAGGATTTGGAAGAGTTCTTCACTGAGTTCTGCACTGGTCGCGTTCGCCTACGTTTCCTCATTGGCAATTACATGTACCTCTCCACACGGATTTTGGACGTGAAACGCCCAGAGTACGAGCAATGGGATCCGGAGGGTCTGACGGAACCGTTATTCTTTGACCACAACCCTGATGACTTTGTCGGGCAGATTTGCAAGAAAACTTCACTTACCACGTTACTGAAGCACTCCATCAGGCAAGCACAGAAGGAGTACGAGGACGAAGAGATTGTCTTGAAGCTCTCCGGAGAGGAGGATTTGACATTTACTGGCATTCCCTACATCACATCAGACATTCTCACCGCGATGCTGGAAGACGCGGTGCAGGCGAACTTGCAGCGCCAGGAAACGTTCGGAATTCCGTGCACTAAAATCGAAGTGACATTGTCGCAGCACCCGAAGAGCAAAAACTATGTCGTGCGTGTGTCTGACACAGCAGGCGGTGTGCCTCTGAATGTAGCGCAACGAGCGCTGACTTGCTGGTCTCTGTACAAGTCTGTTCATGAGGGGGGAAGTGAAAAATACAACACTTGGATCCATAGCCCCATCCGTCTTCCGTACGCTTACTGCGCAGCGCGAGTGATCGGTGGGGATGTCACTTCCGCTTCGGTTGAGGGCTACGGAACAGACCGACAGCTATACTTGCCGTCTTCGGGCATCAGCAAGATCAGTATTTGAAAGCTTGCATGCAAAAGACACACACACGTGACTCGTTGCGCGGCGGAACCTTTCACTCGGCGATCCGTTGCCGCGACCAATGCAGTTGTCTATCTCCGAAGAAGCTAGGAAAGGAAAAAAAAAATATATGAGGAAAAGAACACCGAAAATACCAATCGTCATGTCACCTCAATTCTCAAAACGTCTGGCTCCTCCCTTGAAAACAAAACATATTGAATCTTGTCTTGCTCCTTCTTTCGCGTGTTTTGGTCTTTTCTTCCGTCTCAATTTACACTTGTCGTGTCTCAGGGATCACTGACACACCGTTCCTCTTACGCTGCTGAGGTCTCAGGAAAGCAAGCATGGTAAACGAAGCGTCAGGTGAAGCTTTCCTGTGTATGGAATGTGTTGCTGTAGCTCGCAAAATTCACCCAAAGCTACTGGTCTTTCTGGGGGTTTCTTTCGTCATGTCACTCCCTCTCTCTATCTCTATCTCTCTGGCTTTCCCAAACACGAGGACAAACACAAATACACAGATGCAACGGAAGTGGCTTCAAACGCGTTCTTTCGTGGAAATGACACCGAACGCGAAGCCCTGAATCAAGGTCAAAGTTGCGCGGACGCGTGCTTACCGTGAGGTTGCTCCATGTGTAGCAACCGGTACCAATGTGACCGGTGAACTTGGAAATTTTTGTTGAAGCAATGAGAAGACACCTGCTTGCGGTAGCGGTCCCCGTTTCTTCCTTCCTTGCTCTCTGAGTTCCTGATTCTTATGTGAATGAGGTGCATGATTTGCCTCAAAGCTGCCGCCAATCGTTGTTGTCGTCGCCCTCCGCCACCATTTGTGTTTTCTTTGCTTCCAGACCAAAGCCATCAGTCAAACGTACGTCAGTACTCCATACCTCACGAAACACTCCTCGACTTTTTATTCTACTAGAGAAGCGGGCAGAAGAGCGCTCTTCACAGAAATGAACGGTACTGATACCAAGCAAAGCGCGGGATATTTCCGTGAAAAGGCCATTATTGGGCTGAGCAGCCTCACCGGAGATGAGGTCGACAAGGCCATCATGAAGGTGACCAGCCACATGCTAAAAGCACCCAAGGAGAAATACATGCAGTCTCTGTTGGCTGCCTCGTATGGCCATACAAGGCAGTACCAAAAAAACGGGCTTCCCATCAACGACTACATTGTTCGCGAGCTAGAGAAGCGCTCCCACACACACAATTGGATCATTGTGTTAAAGTCAATGGTCGTTCTGCACCGCCTGCTAACAGACGGTTCCAACGAGATTGTGGCCGTGATTTGCCGTTATCGCAACATCTTTAGTTTTCGCAACATCAAGGAGCTGGCGGACACGTCGTCCGGCGCAGCGCAGAAGTACTTTATTGAGGAGTACATGCGTTACCTCGAGGAGCGTGCGGTGTCCCAGACAGCCCTGGGGTACAACCGTCGCATGGAAACGAAAGAGTTTGACGACTATATGAACTCGCTTAATGCTGCAGACTTGCTGGAGCCGTTTGAGTCCCTGCTGCGAATGTTGGAGGCGTTGCTCATGATCAACTACCGCGAGGTGATCGTGGATAACTTCTGCACAATGGAGGCGTACCAAAACGTTATTCGGGATGGAAAGACGGTATTCCAGCTTCTTTCGAAGCGTGTGATCTTCATCCTCAGTGGCTTCGAGGATTTGCCCATTTCCCTCAAGAAAATGTGGCTGGGTCTTTATAAGCGGTACGACACAGCTGCTGCCCGCTTGAAAGATCTCTTTGATTCCATGATCAGGTCAACTCGCGCGTTTGCGGAGCCGATTCCTCAACTCAAGCCGCTGCCAGAGTCCCTCCTTCGAAGGCTGGAGCACGACGTCGAAATGTCCACGAAGCCTCAGGAAGTCGAATCACTTGAGAGCCTTGGAATCAAGAGCGAGGGGCGGCGTGCGGACAAGGAGGAGAAACTGCCTCTTCCACCTCCCGGTGCCCAACGGCCAGCACAGCCACCAGCGACATCGGCGGGAGCTCCAGCACCCCCGAAAGCAGAACCGGCTCCTGCGAAACCAGCCTTCTCCATGGACGACCTGTTCCAGCCCGCACCTCCGCCGCCAGCACAGCCAACTCAGCCCGTCTCGAGTCAGTACGGTTTCACTGCGAGCGGTGACCCGTTCGCAACGAACAATTACGACACAAACAATACCGTTCCTGCACCTCAAAGTCAAGCTGGCAACACCGATTACTACGGCGGTGGTTTTGGTTCTGGTGGTGGTGACGGTTGGTCGACGGGGGCACCGACGTCTGTAGCCTCTGGATGGTCAACAGGAGCCCCCGTTACTGGCGGCGGCGATGCTTGGTCTACCGGTGCGCCACAGTTTCAACAGCAGCTCCCGGTTGGTAACCTTAGTGGTAATTATTATAGCAGCAGCAGCAACACCAACACTGGCGGAGCAAGCGGGTTCCAAAGCTACTCTCCTCCACCGTTCCCGCAACATCCACAGCAACAGCAGCAAGTCCCTCCGACCCAGGCAGCAAAGCCCAGCGACCCATTCAAGGACCTGTACAGCGAAACCCAACGTCAATGGCACTAGTGGCGCACCCCCGGCTCGTGAACCCTTACGGCGTACTTTGCCTTGATTTTGCACAAACCTTCATGGGACACACTTGCTCGATTTCTTTTCACACATCTGGGATCATATTTGTTCCACCCACTGTACTATCGCGGACTGCACCCTGATCATTTGTCGTTCTTGTCTCTTATTTTCGGTCGTTTGTGGTGCAGCTCGGGCTTCTTGCGCTCTTCTTTTTGTGCTACCACAGCCCCGTTATATTTCGGCAACCTGTACTTTATATCCCATTCTCGTTTTTCTTCCCCAACTTCTTTGCGAGCCCAAAAGCAAACAAGACGGCAAAGAGCAGCGTGACTGACGAAACAGACTTGACGGAGTCGCAGCGGTTCTGCGACAGTGTGCACCCAATGGCAGCCTTGTGGAAGCTTCCCTGATACTGAGCATCCGCGAAAGTCGTCAGACACCTGGACTTGACAGAGAGCCAAAACAGGCGTTGACAGACGTGTTTGCGGTTGTTCTCCCTGTCGTCTCGCACGAGGCGTGTCGGTTTCTCGTGGTTACTCACTTCACTTTCACCTCTGTTGGTAAACATGGTTCACCGACGCACCTGCACATCGTTGGTGAAACAAACAAACAAAAAATCCTTTTCTTCGCCGTCTTTCTATCTCCCTCTTCATGCACGGTCGTTCACTTCCTTCCTGGTTGTAAAGTGCGCTTTGTAGAAGAAATAAACCAACCTGTGAAGTAGAGAACAATAATACTTGCTGTTTCCCCGAGGGCCTTGATCCCAGCCGTACAAATCAACATGTTGCGTTTGGTTGGGCTTGGCACTGCCCTCGCCCGTTGCAGTGTGCCAGCACGCACGTTTGGGGAGAACGGTAACCGTAGTTTTGGTGGAGGTGGTGGGCAGGGCCGACGGTCACCGCCGGTAGGAGGCCGCGCCGGTGCTGCTTTCCGTGGCGGCCCTCCGCGACCCACCGAACCGCAACTCGTAGCGAAACTTTTAGAACTGTTCCCTGTTGAAAAACCCTGGGTTCCTATTAGCAAGTGGGCACAGATGATGCCTGACGACGTGCGTGAGGCTCTGGTGGCTTACGATGGGCTGGGAAGTTTCACCGCCTCACAGTCGAACTTCTTCATTGTGCGCACAGAGAATGGCGTCAAGGTAGTTTCGCTTTCGACGCTTGGCTCTAATTTGTGCCGAGAGCGTATCCGGAAAGAAAACCAGGAGCGAAAACATGCTGAGAAGTATCAGAAGTTTAATCAGCGCAGAAGCTCCAGCGGCAATCGAGGGCGTCAGCAACGCCAACAGCGCATCCAGTAGATGTCAGGCTGGTGGTGCGTGTGCTACAGAAGCGTGAGTTCTGAAAGACCTATCACAGTGCTTCTATTGTGTAGACAGGCGAGCGTAAGGCGAGGTGCGCCATCTGTTCACGCGACGGTGTGCCAACTGTCAGTTCTTCGACGCCTTCTGAGCACTCTCAATGGGTGCTTTACATCGGCTTGCCTGCTGTGTAACTTTCTGCTTCAGCGAGGTGACCCGCAAATACAGATATCCGACCACACTCTATTTTACTCTCACATTACACGAAAAGAGAAACACAAGCATTAATAGAAACGACAGGGGACCAAGACGGGCGCATAAACCGCGTGCTGAAACAAAGGGTGAAACCTTTTATCCGGTGTTTCATCTGATGCTTTCATGAGCACCGGCCGCTCGTGGCTGGCGTCGCGTTTGAATCGTCTCTTGCGTGTCACAGACGAAATTTCTTCTTGTGATCAGCTCGCATGACTCTTCCCCTCGACCCCAGAGGCCCATCAGTTCCGTTTCTGCAGAGGTATGCGTGCTCACCCGCGCGAGAGCTCGGGAAAAAGTGAGCGGGAAACGTGTAGGCGTTACAGTAATGCTATTTGTTTTACGAAATACTGATGTGCTTTCTCGTCTCATGGTTCCTTTCCTCTGTTTTTTTAAATAATATTTTCAATAACTCAAAGGCATAGCAACTTTGCATAAAGAACCGACAGTGAAATGGTGCACTACTCCCGCAAGCCGCAGGTGTCCGCCAAGGCCGCCAAGGCCAAGGTGAGCGACCTCCGTTGCCACTTCAAGAACACTTTCGAGACGGCCAACGTGATCAACGGCATGCCCCTCCGCAAGGCTCAGCAGCTCTACCGCCAGGTGCTCTCCAAGACCCGTTGCATCCCGTTCAAGCGCTACAACGGCAAGATTGGCCGCACCGCTCAGGCGAAGGAGTGGGGCCACACCAAGGGCCGCTGGCCGCGCAAGTCCGTCGTGGCGATGATGTCTCTGCTCAAGAACGCCGAGGCCAACGCCATCGAGAAGGGTCTTGACCCCAACAAGATGATCATCAAGCACGTCCAGGTCGATGAGGCCGCCCGCATGCGCCGCCGTACCTTCCGCGCCCACGGTCGCATCACCCCCTTCATGTGCAGCCCTTGCCACGTCCAGCTCTTTATGGCTGAGAAGAAGGAGCGCGTTCCGGCCCCCAAGTCCGCCCCCAAGAAGTAAACCCAAAGCGAGCGAAAGGCAGTACTCCAAGCTGACTTCTGTTGCTATCCACTTTGAAATACTCATTTCTTGATTTCAACTCTCATTTCACTAAAAGCAAAGCAAACTGACTAGAAAAGAAGGCCGAGTGCCCAGGACATGGCCATCAACGGCTTGAAAACAATGAGCCTTTCTGCAGAAACGGAGGAAGCGCTGTCCGTCTCGTAGGGTGGTAGCACCTCTCTTAGGTAGCACGGCCACTGGATTTACTTTAGACCTCTACACCGCAACATGCTTGTAAACGATGGGAACTCTTCGCGCTAACGGCAAGATATGTGATCCTGGCGTTTGTGCGAATCTCCAGTCTGACGAGGAGGGTCCTGTGCGAGACTACCCATTGTTACCAACGATGCTCTCCGTCTCCCTTTTGTGTCCTCGTTCCTGTTTTTTGTTTTTGATTATGTGTTTCTCTCCGACTTTAGCTGATTTTAGTTATACTCTGTTGCTTGTTCGCATCCTTTCCTGACATTTGTGGACGGGCACTGCGTGAGCGGAAACAGAAGCCTTGCTCTATTCTTGTGCTTGCTCTGGACTGCGGCTGTTACATACCGCCACAAATGCTTCTACAGTGAAGAGATTTTATTTTATTTCTCTTTCCCTTTCATTCCACTGTCATCTTTTCAATCAAGTGTTTTCTCTTTCAAAAAAAATATTTGCTTGTTAGTGCTCACAAGACACATTCTCTCGTGCGGATGCACAGGCGAACCCTAATTAGCAGAACTAGTTGCTCCTCCTCTCGTAGATTTAACGATGACCGTTATGTCGCCTCCCAGCACCACAAGACATTGCTGGACAAGAAGAACTGGGAACTGTCAACACCATCCCGTTCCTTACCAGTACTGGGTGTGCTTACCCGCTCAGGTGTCTTTGTTGATGGTATCGAGGGTGCAGCCTCTCACTCCCTCGCTAGCATGACGCCATTCATGACCAGTAGCGAGCGTTCCATGCTTCACAGGGTGTCCCTATTCTTTTCAGGACATCACTCACGAGGCTCATCCGCAAACCAACGAAGGCCCTCGCTAGCTGCAGCGTCCCCGAAAACGCACGCGCAGTCCTCTAGGGGATCCCCTCGGGAGGAGGCAAGGTGCAGAGAATTTACTGCCGTCTCCGTCAATCAGGCGGTCGTTTCCATGTATGCGGCAGCCTGTTCAAAAGAGCAGCACGTCGTGTCGCAAGACACCCCCCTCGACAACGGCAGGCTTTATAGTATGCTGTCGCTGCCGTGTGCCTTGATGCTTCTGGAACTCATTGTTTCGCGCAGTCTTGATGCTGAAGGGGTACAGCACATGTCACTCCGCCTCGTTTTGGAGCGCGTTCACGCCCTTCTCATCACGGAATCCAACGAAGAGAAGACCCAATTAGATTTTCGGACGGTGTGGTGGCTGTTAATGGTTTTGCAAGGCGACCCACGCTGGTTTCGTGTAAGGGTGCCACCGTGTGACGGGAGGGCTGTCTACATGTGTTGCGTGAGGTTCATCCACCACAAGTTGCCCACCATGTCCGTTGAGGAGGTCCTTCTGGCCTATCTTCTCTTAACGTCAGATGTAGGTGGGTTTGGAGATGCGAAGGAATACCCACGCGCTTTCGTTGTCATCCACGAAGCGGAGCAACGGATAGCCACGATCCCAGCTTCTGACTTTGACCTGGTCTCCACCGACACCCTCCTGGGCTTCATGAGCTCGTCTTTAGTAGAAAAGATGGAGGACTTGTGGCCTGAGCTTTGTCTGGGCTGGTACCGGACAGAGGACCGTATCACAGATATGACCACTAGCCAGACCCGACGTGCGCTACACATTCTCAGCCGTCTTCACATGAAAATGGGCAGAGGACAGGATGCAATAACTAAACACGGTACACATGCTGAATGGCAGGCCCTGCACGACAGTGTGTTTGCTCAGCTCTTCGTATCTGCGGCTGACTTTGGAATGAGTGAAAGCGTCGCTATACTGGAAGACACAGAGGTCATTCACATTTCTCCGATGGGTATCTCAGCACCAAGCACCTTCTTGGAGCGAATGAAGGCTCGCACGTTTGACGCGATGAAAACTGTGTTGAGAAAACTCACATCACCCGCGGAGCAGCAGTTTTCGGAGGAAGACGTAGCAATGGCGTACGAAGCAGCGCTACGATTTGAGGCATTGCTGCATCGTTACACCTTGGTACCCTGCTCGGATCGAGACACCAGGATCATTAGTCGTTGTGTTGACGCACTACGCCGCCACGCGTTCAGCACGTCACCGAAGTCGGAGTGAATGCAGCATACCCAATGCACTTCTCACGGTGCCATTTGGGCTCAACAGTTTGTCGCCGTTAACTAGACAGCTTCTCTACTGCAGCACCTTCCCAACGCGTGTATCGCCCACTGCCACCAACGGTTTGCTCTTTTCCCCCCTCTCCTTGTTCACAGAATTATCTTTTACCATTTTTCAATCCCCTTTTCTCCTTTGTTGTTGTTTGGCCGCGGTGTCCGCGCTTCGCTTCGAAGCGAAACTCACCAGAAGAAAAACAAGCGTCGCTGCAGGTGAGCTGGTTCGTTAGAATCCACTCAGGAACCAGCTCTTAGTTTGTCTCGATCCCCTTCTTGGTTTCGGGCTTTCCTGCTATGATAACGGAAAGAAGAATGTATTTGTGTTCTTGCAGCAAAGCGTATCACCCTCGCTGCGCTCAAGAATCTTTTTTTTTCTTTTTTTTTGTTCGCGGCACCTTCAAAAGAGTGTTGCACCCACGTAACCACGATGGTTTAGTATCTGAGCACTTAACTGCTGCGTCCAGTGACCGAAAAAGAAATGAATCTTTCAGCAACCTATTCCTTCCTTGCCCCACCTCCAACGGCTCTGACCCTTGGCCTCTTCTCTCGGCTAGAATTACCTTGGTACCATCTTCACGGGGACAAGTGCTAGAGTGTTTGTTGCCTCCCATTCCACCTCAACGTGGATAAAATTTCGCTTCCTAGTTTTTAGAAATTCATCTCTCGTGAATACCTAGACTTTCCTTCCTTAGCGCTGTCATTCGCTCGTTAGCAATGCTCAAGCATTGGAAGCGGTGTGTACTCTGCGCCGTGCTAGCGGTTGCAGCGAGTCTGGTATCTCTGGCTCATTCCCAAACCTCCGGCGACATTTCGCTGAACTTCAACAATGAAATGGTACTTGCCAATGCAGTCAGGGATATCGAGTTCGAAGTCACAGACGAATTCCAGTCCGCTGTAAGCTCCGCGGTGAACACAGCCGCGGGCACCGGTACCTCCATCGCGACAACCGTGTACAGTGCTCCCCCTAATTTGATAGTGGTGTCGAGCGCCTGGGCGACAGGGACCGTGAGTGACGTAGAGACGGAGATTGCCCGGTTGAATGACACGTACGCTACGTGGCGGGACTCTCCTAGCAGTGCAATCTATACCAGCCTGAACGGACTGTGCCTCAACAACATTGGACGCCAGCCAGCTGTGATTGACGTTACCGACACGTGCTCCTATTACGATGCCCCTGTTGCCCCCACTCCCATCGACGCGTGCAATCGTTCTCTTTCCTTCACGTTTTTGTCCCCGCAGGCCGCTGCAACGCAGGCGAACGCAACGAAATTGCAGCAAGTGCTTTGCCAAATTCTCGACACCGATTGTGGTCTCATTTCCTGTGCAACCACGGGTTCGGAGACAATTACCATGTCGCAGGAAACACTGGTCCCAGCTGAGATTCTCAGCCCACTTGTGAACACGTACACCGTGATGACGTGCAGCGTGTACGCAGAGGATCGCAACGCCGCCCTCGTGACACTCGTAAGCTTTGCCAGCTATGCGAGTGTGCTGTCATCCCAGCGAATCGCGTACATTCGCATGAACGGGGTACAGATCTACTACGAGGGCCAAGAGCCACGTCTACAGTACGAAGGGACCACTGGCCAGTGCCTGTCGCATTACTGGTACCTGATTTTTTTCATTATCTTGGTGCCAGTGATTCTTATTGCTGGACAGCGGATTTACCTCTGGGGCCGTCGTTCTGGCAAAAAGAGCATCCGCGATTACGAAAAAGACATCCGTGCTGGTGTTCACCTCTCAGCCAATCCATGGGGCGCTTACGGTGGTGGCGGTGGAGGCATGCAAATGCCCCCGCCGGGCTACGGCCCTCCTGGGTACGGTGGTGGTCCTCAGTACGGGCCGCAGGCCGGTGGTGGCATGGTAATGCCACAGCAGCAGGGTGGATTTCCGTCCATGCGCGGAATGGGTGGCGCGGGTGGTGGTGGTGCTGGTGGTGCGTATTCCATGATGCAGGATCCGTCGTGGGGCGATGGCACCGGCTACCAGTTTGGCCCCCGTGGCGGTGCGGGTGCGGGTGGTGGTGGTGGTAGTGGGAATCCCCAGCAGCGGAACAATTTTAGTCCCCAGCAGTCTTGGTCCCCACAGCTACCGCAGCGGCAACTGCAGCAGCAGCAGCAGCAGCAGCAGTACACTATGGGTAATATGCAGCAGAATCAGAATTGGTACCAAGGCAACTGAGCGGAAGCGAGCACGGCAGAGTACATGTCGGTTGTCCATCTGTTTCCGCACCTCCTGTCCCACAGGCGAACATGGGCGGTCGACAAGAATCACTTGATCTTTCGCTTGGTGCCGCGCGTATCACTTTCCGCTATCACTTCCGACTCAAAGGCGATGGCGCACTTGTTTTTCACGTTCCTGTTGACGGAACGTTTGTACCTTTTTTCTTTTGTTAGATCTAGAATGAGTTTTCTTGCTTCGCTTTTCCACGTCCCCGTCGGTCGCTCCTGCTCTTTCACTTTTTTCGCGCCCCAGAGCTAGAGGGCGTGAGCTGCGTCACCAGGCATCGTTTAGAGTGGTGCTCCTGTGAGGCGCGCTCACAAGAGGAACGGTGTGTGAACGATTTTCGTCTCGCCCTCCGTTACCTGAGACGCGGTATCACTTCTGTGCTTCCTGTACTTTCATTTTCGCTTGCTTCATTGTCTATCTTTTCCTTGTACCCGAAGTGCTTCTTGCCGTCGGCTGCCACCAACGCGCACGTCCCAACCTTCAACCAAACACAACCCCCCCCCAAAAAAAAAAGAGAAACGTTTCCGTATCCGTTCTACTTGATAGATATCCCGTGATTCTTGGTTAGCCAAGGCGAACAAGTGGACAGCGATCTGTCAGGCGTGCCCTGAAGGTTTCGTCGTCTTCATCAAAGGAGCAAACTTTTGGTTGACGAAAGCTGCTTGTTTGCCCGCTCCATTCGTTTCCCATAAAGTGGCAGCAGCCTGCAGCTCACGTTTTTTTTTTTTCGCATCGAAATAGCGAGCGAAGGTGAAGCTGCGCCGCGTCCCACTGTACGGAGAGCCTTGCGTCGGCTCTGAGGCGTTGCGTAGATTTGGCTCAAGTCTTGCATCTGTGTCAGAATCATGTATCCTCAATTATGTCCTTGCATTTCATGGTCTAGCTTGCAAACCATTTGCCTTACACGCGTCCGCAAGTGGTTTAGTCGCATCCGCTCGAAGCTGGCACATCTGCTTGGAAACAAGCGACTATAGTCTGAAAGAAGAAAAAAGTATTCCTTTACCTTGATCACTTAGTGAGTAATCCTTCTCACAAAAAAGTCACGTGTAGATACATCCTGTTAAGACTGCAATGCGCCGTCTTCCTTTTCTTCTGTGCAGCGCTCTGCAGAATGTGCCGGAGGGACTGAGTGTCGCGAAGGATTACCAGAAAATCCAGGCTCATAAAAACGAGTTGATGGAGGCCGAGCGCAAACGGGAGGAGATGAAAAACTACCCGCTTCGCTACCAGCTGCTGGAATGCAGACCAGGGCTCCCGTTGGCCCTCACGAAGCTCAAGTACTTGGTGGCCTGCCGACGCACCCATCCCGAAGCAGGTGGTGACGCGGAGGACTTCCTCCGCGTAAGCCTGGCCTACCAGGATGTCATGAAGGATTACGGTGTGGAGACGGTGGACAACAAAATTGTCAACCTCGGCAACTACCAGTCGGATGACCATGAGGCGCAGAACTACCTCACTGCGAGGGCCAGCATCGAGTCCTACATTCCTATTTCGACCCTGGAGGACCACATCAAACAAATTGAGGGAATTAAAGAGCGACTTGGCGAGGACCTTTCTGCAAAACTTGCTTCCAATAGCGATGAGGCCATGTGGCTACTTGAGGATATCGAGGATATCATGGAGCAAACGGGCCTGAAGACAGTAAAGTTGCAGGTTCTGGAAGACGGCAAGGTTCACGTCGCTGAGACAGCCCAGCTCACGGACGGCACTGAAAAACCGCTGTACCTACCAGAGGAGGTGGCTGAGGCGGCCCAAGCAGCCGCTGCAAAGGACCAGGAATTTGAGGATGAAGTATCAAAGGGTTCCGCTGCGAGTGCGGCATCAGAGGCTGAGCAGCCAGGAAGCGCTACCGGAGCCACCACCGACGCTTCTCGGTCTGCAACCATGGAAGGTGCCGAAAACTCAGCCAAAACCTCCACTGAACAGGCGCGGGAGTCGTCCGAAAAGAAGAGCAACAACGACGGTGATGACGACGGTGAGAATCAATCTACGTCGTCCCCTTTGTCCTCAAAGCCGGTGTTTGAGGCGACTGTGAGCGCCAAAGACATTGAGGTGCTGAACGCGAAAAACACTTTACAGGACCGCACAGATGTTGCTGGCTTGGCTTCACGAACAGCAACGGAAGTGATGAACAACACAGAGGAGGTGAGGGATATCCGGTTGGGTACAGGACTTTTGTTCACCATCTTCTCGGCGTGTCTTATCACGTTCTACGCATCGTACGAGACAGTCGTGCGTGCCAAGCGTCAGGCCGAGTCCCGTCCTCAGGCGGCAGAGCATATTGCGTCGGACACCCTTTTACCGTGGTGGGGAAACGATGCAGAGTATGAGAGCCAGGTCAAGCGCATCTTCATTGAAGAGTGGCGCCGCGCAAGGGCTTCGTCCCGTCGCACGCAGACGTTCCAAGATGGCGTTGCCCGGGAGTCCCTGGATGATGAAGAGAAAAAGAAGATGGATCTCCAGATTTTCACGGTCACGGCGGAGCGGCTCCGTGCCATGCGCGAAAATGCGGAAAGGAATCCTGCTCGTAAGTAGTATCCGACGCTGGTCGTGCTCTTGGTGTACATCGGTCACCATAGTTTTTCCTTTTTTGTCAACTGGTCGATTACCATCTGTAGGTACCTCTGCTTCACTTTTTTATTTTCTCCTTTCTGAGGAACTAACATCCAGAAAACAAAAAACACATGCTCGAGAGAACCCACCTGCACGCTCATATACATGGAAATCCGTAAATGCGACCACACGCGTGCACACGACGTATCACCGTGGTGCCGTGAGTCTCACCGTTGCCTCAGGGTACAGTTCACCGCAGTGTGCAGGAAGAGGGCTCAACTTTGCTCTGAGGCTAGTGAGGTCCGCAATCCGGCGATCGGCCATACAGACTTCCTGTTGCTACGGGTGCGCGTTGTTGCAAACAATATAAGCGAAGGGGGGTGTCGCATTCCTATCCCCGCAAAGGCGCTCAATGCGTTAAAAGAGATCACCAGTGACTGGTCTTGCAAGAATCGAAACAAAGGTATTTCGCGGTTCCCCATCTCTCTACACTTTTCCTTGCATTCTTCTTCGAAACCGCTTTCTTGGTTCCGTGACAGGTAGTTGCCGTGCATTGATTCTATCAGGGAGCTTTTCTTGCCTTGCTGCCAAATCTACTTGTTCTCTTCGTTGGCTTCTTGAGTTGACCCCCCTCCTCCCCCCCACCTCATCCCCCACACCATTGCCTCTCTCCCTCCTGCCGTCATTATTTGGGCCTTCTCGATGGTGCTCGTAATTGGAAAGTCGGTAGTGTACTCCCTCTCCAAGAGCAATGGAGAACTTTCTGTGACGAAGGTGGCCGATTTTCCCGACAAGGCAGCTGTGTCCAGTGCGGCGAGTGCGTCAAAAGAAGTACTATACTACGTCACAGAGGCAAATCCAACACGTGTTATGCGGTGGGATCTTTCCCATAACACCGTAAGTGAATTTGCCACCACACCAGTCCCTGTGAAGAAGCTGGTTTTTTACCGGAATAAGCTCTACTGCGCTCCTGTGGAGGGCACCTCTCTAATTTGTGTGGATCCGTTAAACATGTCCATCGAGGAGCTTGTTACGCACCACACAGTTGTAGACTTTGAACCTGCGGACCACGGCTTCGTTGTGGAGGATGAAACGGGAATGCTGTTCGGGTTTCACTTCAACTACGGTGTGTGCCGATCGCCTGGTGTGGAAGGGGCAGAGCTGCTTGGCCATTGCAAGCGCTATGGTGTCGCCATCTCTCCCAAACTACGAGAGCCCTTTGGCGTAAATGAGAAGGGGTCCATCGTGCATCCCCCTTCTATCCCTGCCGGCATCACAGAGCGTTTTGTCTCTACGGAGGACCAGGTCTTCTTGTATAAGCAAGGTTCTCAGTCTATCCAAACCCTTGACGGATCGACTAGCTGCTCTCTTCCACCTGAGCTCGCTGCTGAGGGTGTGGTGTGTTTTGCGCCGGTGCAGGATCAGGACAACGAAGATGTGTGCACCTTGTGCTTCTGCGAGTTCGACGGCGACGGCGACGGGGACGGCATTACGCTGGACTGCGGCCACAGGTTCCACAAGGAGTGTGTGCTGCAGTGGGTGTCTCGCTGGGACGAGTTCAAGGCGAAGGGTAATCACATTACCTTTACCAACGCCGTGTGCCCTGGCGGCTGCAAGCACTTGGTGCGGCATCCTCTGCTAGGAGACCTTTCCGAGTCAATTCTCAGCATGTTCCGCAACGTAACACAGCAGTCCAAGAAGATTCTCCAGGGAATGCCTGCTACCAAGCTCGACGAGGACCTGTTGTTTTATGTGTGCAGCAAGTGCTCAAGCCCTTTCTATGGTGGGGAGAAGGTGTGTTTCCGCACACAAGGTGGGGAACCCACGAAGGACCCTGCCGACTTAGTTTGTGACAACTGCCAGCGAGACTTTAGCTGCCCAACACATGCCCGTGACTTTGTGGTGTACAAGTGCTTCTACTGCTGTAACCCCGCAACTGAGAGGTCATTTGGCAATCGTTACATCTGCGACAGATGCAGCGCGCGGTGGACAGTGACGACGGAACCTGATACGATCCCCTGCCCGGGACCAGAGCAGTGCCCCCTCGGTGGGAATAACCATCCAGAGACGGCGTACGCAATCGGTTGTCTAGCTTGTTTGACAAGCAATGAATTGAACTACGACAAAATCACCCCAGCGCCAGTGAAGGAAAGTGCTCCTTCTTCCCCCCAGTAAAAGTTCTCTGCTCCTCTGCAAATGCGCATCCCTATCACAGCAAGCTTGTGCGCGAACAGCCAACACAAACTCGCACACACACACACAAAAAAAAAACAACAACAACAATATATATATTTGAAAAGGGCAGTCCTTCCTGCCACCCCACCTGTACTATTCTTACCAGTTCTTGGCCGTCTTCACTTTCCGATGAACCGCTCAAAGCGCTGCGATGCGGAAACGCTCATGCAGCTCTCGTCAAAGCAATATTTATTATTATTATCCTTATTCTCGTCGCATTGATGTTGCTGCTCTCCTCAAACTGACTCAACGACAGCTTGGGGCACAGGATCTCCCTCCTTCCTACCAAGCGAGGGAAATATATTCTTCCGCAAATCCGTACGTCGACCGAAGCGTTTTCGTGCCAGAGACATCTGATGAATCGAAATACAAACCGAAACTGAGACAACCATCAAACAAGGAGGAAATGTGTTGTGTTTCGCTCCTCCCAACAGTCTGCCCTGTGCGTGTGGCACCTTGTCTTCAGGATCTCTTCTTGCTTCTTATTAAAAGAGGCAATAACCTGTCACCAGAGCGCCCGTGGACCGGGTGCTGCGCTATTCACTGGTGAAAAGGGGAAAGCGCTGAGAATCAAGACTGTTTTTCGCTCTGACGTCTCTACCGTCTCACCGCCAAAACCTGCGCATTTGATAAACTGCACATGACATTTGAAGCTTTTCTCTGTTCCAATGCTGGCCATCCCTTCCTCTGTTCTCCTCTGCAAACCTCCTGTTCATCCAATGTCGAACAAACGTACACATCGAATGGATTCCCCCGTCAACCGTGTGTACCGCCACGTTTGCTTTCCGGTAACGGCGCCTTCTTTATCAACGGAAGCCTCTCACATCCTTCTTGTCTCTTTTAGAAGGAAGCAACCATGTCCTCGGGCCGAATTTACCGGAAGCTCTTTGGCAAGGAGCAGCCACAGTGGATGTGGGATATGGCTCTCGAAATCCGCATCCCCGCCCTGTGTCTCCTTGGCGTTCTCTATGTGAACACGCGCTGCTACTATGATGCGTTGAGCGCATACCAGGCCAACTCGCGGTGGGGCATCACTCGGGGCAAGCTGTTGGAGCTCCACAAGCTGAATTACCGGTACATTAGCGTCCCTCGCTACGCGGTCAAATATGAGTACGAGGTGGACGGGAAGGTCTACACCTCGACGCGTGCGACCACTGGATCGCCGTACCGCAACTGGATGCACTGGTTTTACCACGACACCATTAC
The DNA here is from genome assembly GCA_030849835.1 of Herpetomonas samuelpessoai. Classification (NCBI taxonomy): domain Eukaryota; phylum Euglenozoa; class Kinetoplastea; order Trypanosomatida; family Trypanosomatidae; genus Herpetomonas; species Herpetomonas samuelpessoai. The sequence continues at coordinate 180,488 of JASAOC010002111.1, read as the reverse complement.
CGAGGCGGAGTACCTTCAAGCCATTCCCGTCCTTCGTATCGGAGAGCGCTGCACCGTCTTCTACGACAAGAAGAACCCTGGAGCTCACTCCGCTCTGGCCCACGATGCCAACTCGTTTGAAATGTCGATCATTGGCTTTGCGGCGGTGTTTCCTTTGCTGGTGGGGTATTTCTTGAAGTCACACTTCTGGGCTGTGCGGAAGGCCTACATGCCCAACAAAAAGATGCGCGTTAGGTTCCCCACATACGATCACCCCCAACCACCACCTCCCCCGCCCAAAAAACCCACGCAGATTTCGCAACTCCCTCCCAAAGACTAGAGGAAGGTGGTCTTCCTATTACCCAAATTCTGCGTTGCTCTCTTCAGCCCTCTCGATCCCCCCAGCGTTAGCTACCTGACGTGGTGGTCGTTTCGAGCGTAGTTGTGACGTGGATCTTGATGCGGTTGTTCACCTTTTTTGGCCTCTCACCAAAGATAACCGTTCCTTTTTTTTCTTCTGATGTTGCTGAGGTGCAGCATCTTTCGTGGTGTCGGCTGCGTTTTGGACTTTCGTTGTCTGGTGGGCTGGTCCAATGAATACCCTCCACGTGCAACGTGCAGATGGTGCACTCGAGCCACGGGTTGCTTTCTGCCCGCAAGTTGACACGCCTTCCTTTGTGTTATTTACAGAGCAAGCTCCGCTTCGTGTTTTTATCTTCGCTGAATTAATACCCTGCATCACTATTTCCAAAAAGGGGAAAAAAGCACGCGGAGTCTGCGCAGACTGTTGGAAGACACTCATTAGGATTGGCCACTCGGTGACGCCCTGCTGGTGTTGCACTCGGTACGTTTGTGGAACTCGGCTACGCGAAGAAATCTCTGATGCTCAGTGTTTCAAAGCAGAGCATCTCCTTGTAGGTGCACATTGCCAAACTTCAATCCAAAGCCTTGCAATTGCGAAAAAAAAAGCTTGCAAACGATTTGACCGATGTGCAGCAGTGCCAGCACTACCCGAATGGAACTCCTTCACCTGGGCGACCTCCCTTGCCTTCCCTTTCACTTTTCTCTGCTTTCTGCTACCAACCGTCTCATGCAATTATAGCTTCATTGTAAACTTCCCCAACGCAGAAAAGGAATCATAGAACGACACCCCACTTTTCCGGGACCAGACGGAACACTCGTGTCTCTTTGCGACCAAGATTAGGCGAGTCCGTGTTACGAGCGACACCGCAGTTTGAGGGAGCTTTCTCTTCCCCACGCATTCGGGCTCTTTGTCAACAATTGAGTTGCACCCTGTCCACTGTTTTACAATGTCAGGGGAGTGCGTCTTTGATCTGCTTGCAGGTGAGCCTTCCGCTGTGAACGGCAACGACGGCTTCAACGCGGCAGGTGGCCCATCTGGCGCGGCGCGTTCTTCTGGGAAGAGGAAGAACGTTCCACCACCAACAGCCACCACCTTCGGTACCCATGGGACTAGTGCCGTCGTGGGCAACGTTGGAGGCGACAACATGGATTACTCCATTCACCCGTCCAAGAAGCCCTATGGCACATTCGGTCGCGAGGTGGGTTCAACCGTGGACCCCACCAACTACCTCAAGAAGAACGGTGGCACGTACACTGCCAGTCGTGGCGCGACCACGGTGACTTCGACCAAATTTAAAACCAGCCAGCATTGCAACGAAAAGGTGAAGCCGGCCATCCCTGACCGTAGCGAGCGCCCTGTGATGGGTCTGAAAACCGACAAAAACTACGTGATTGCCAATGCCGTGGAGAATACGCTGGCCATTCCCACAAAGCAGACGCCGGCTGTGCAGCCACGCGCGACGGACAGAGAAGACTTCGGCAAGGTGCCAAAGTACCTCCAGGAAATCAAGGGCGAGATCCAGTCTCGCCGCGATCAGGTGGAGACGTACAAGGCACAGACCCGGACAGCCAACGAGAAATGGTCGGAACTGAGTCCCGCTGAACTGACAGAAATCCGAAACGGCCTTCAGCGTCGCTGGGACGCGGTGAACAAGGAGTATCAGTCCAAGGGATTTAGCAAGCTCGAGACCCCTTCACAGAAGCAGCAGCAAGAGCGACTAGAGAAGGAGCTCGGGGCCTTGGAATTCGCCATGCAAAAAGTTGGTCGTAACCACGTGTTTGTGTACGACGACCAAAAGTGAAGCGTCGGCTGTTCACACGCACGCACACATCCGCCGTAACACACGGCATAGAAATCGTGCAAGTAGAGGTTTCGCACCACACACATTCCAACTTCGAGACAGCGGTGGGGAGTAGGGATGTTTGATGATGTACTCGGGTGAAGCCAAGTGATCTGGATCGCTTCACGTCTTTCTTTTCTAAAGACCACGCTCTTGCGTTGTCTCGTAGTGGCAACGCTAGGTGTTCCCTCGCTTCCTGTTTCGTAAATGTTTCTAGCCTCACTTCTAATGTGGCGTACTTGGCGCAGTTTTCCTTTCGCTTCTGTTTTGTTTCTTGAGACACGCCTGTGTGACACAACTCCAGCGAGTGTACATGCTTGCGTTTATGCGCCGCGCTTAGGTTTCTCAGGGTGCAGAGGAAAGCGTGTCGGAAAGGGATGCAGATGTACATGTATGTATCAATTATGGTCTCGAACCATTTCGAAAACACTACCATGAAGAAGGATCATCGACAAGCGTAGTCTAAAGCGAACCGTGGGCGGAGTCTGTGACATCACGCGCTCCAGTGAGACGGACGTGAAGCCTTGTGTGTCTCCCTCAGCTTGTGCGTTGCTGGTGTGAGAGAAAGCTCGGGATGAACACGTCCTCTATCTTTTTCTTTGAGTTGTGCGTTCCTTTCCGCCCCAGGGAGGGAAAGGAGGCCCGATAACATTGGATGTGTTCTGGATCGCTGTTCCCCTTGCTGGCATGGGCGATTGCACGGGGCCACTGCTCGTTTACGTTGCGTTGTAAAGGTCTTCCTCTTCAAGGTGCACACCTCCTCCGCTCTGTTTTGCTGAACTCTCTATTGTTAGACACTAACAGTTGCACAACCACCAAACTCACCGGTGGCTCGGCTCTCCCGTCCCAACCTTTAGAATCATTCGTTGGTGCCTCACGTGGCGGTGTCACTGGGGATACCTGCTCAGTGCGTTCGCTATTCCGTCACAGTGCTGCCATTGTGGCATCTCTAGTTGCTTTGCCTTTCCTGGGCGCTCCTTTTCTTGCGTGGAAACAATCACTCCATGTCGTTGACATTTGAAAAGGAGCGCACGCTGCACGAGGCTTACCCAAGGCGCGTGTACAAACCGTCAAAGGAGGCGAATTTGAACGATGTGGCTGTCAAGGGGCTTCACTTTGGCCAACGCAAGCTGTTGCTCTCGGAAGTAGAGTTCCTTTCGGCGGTTCTTGAGGCGTCCGATACGAGAGGCGACCTACCTATTCTCGTTGTGTACGCAGGAGCAGCGAACGGTTCCCACCTACCGTTTCTCTTTTCCCTGTTTCCACAGGTACGCTTCGTGCTGATTGACCCTGCTAACTTTTGTCCGGAGGTTTGCCAAATCGCAGAGGCGGACGACGGACCTGTTGTGGAACTCATTCAAGACTACTGCACCGATGAGCTGTGCCTGCGCCTAGCACGCATGTACGGCGAGCAGTACCGCATCTATCTAGTGAGTGACATCCGCTCTGGGGTCCCTAACAAGATGATGTCAAACCGCGAGCACACCACCATGATGAACCGTGACAACGCGTGGCAGAAGAGTTGGTGCTGGTCCCTTCGCGCAGAGGCCGCCATGCTCAAATTCCACCCACCTTATCCACCAGTGAAGGAGGTGGCCTCGCCCAGGTACGAGCCGGACGACGACACACCAGAGACTATTGAGTACCTTGACGGCACGCAGCTATTTGGTGTCTGGTCACCAAAGTCGTCTTCTGAGGTGCGGCTTGTTGTCCAAGGGCCCTTTCGCGAAGAAGTCCCCCCAAAGCTGTGCGTCTACAACTGCCAGGAGCACGAGGAACAGTGCTACCACTACAACACAAGTGATCGCTACCAGACCGACTGCAAGGCAGAAGAGAACATTCTGAGTCGCTTTTTGAATCTGTTCCCTAACAAGTTCCCCAACGTTGAGGAGCTGTCCCGAACGATCAGCGAGCAGCTGCGGTATCCTCTTTTCACACCCTTGGCACCTGAATTCACGGAGGATACGGCGCGCTGGATGTATCTGATGAGCACCACCCGCCTTCCCGACCAGGCTGCCCTTTTTCACGCGTGGAAGGAGGAGATGACTTTTGCCGTAGTGCGAAGCCTAGTGCAATCCTATAAAGATAGTGAGGTGGTCCCTCTTGATGCGACAGCGGGTGGCAAAGCACTGGACGCCCAATTCTGGAAGGCGTTCGTTCGTGGAGACTTCCCTGAGGCATACTCCTTTCCACGCATCCGTTGGGCTTTCTTTCGTCACACGAGCACCGACAGGAAAAAAAAGAGACAAGGCAGCAAACGACAGCGGGAGTAGTGGCCTCCGGGCGGTGCTAATGCGCCCCACGCGATTGTGAAAGCCAACCACTCGACGAAGGAGCTGGTGCAAGCGGACAACAGACGGTGTGAGCGCCTCTTGCGCACGTGTGAAGCCGACAATGATTTCGGACGGGCAAAGTTGGAGAAATCTGAAACTAAACATACACACAAACACATCCGTTAACAAGTTGAGCACACACGTGAGCCATTGGGCTCACGGAGTGTAGAATGAGTAGTTGCTATATCCACAAGTCTTGCAAAGTGCGAAGATTTTTTTTGAATGGGCAGTGACATCAGAGAAGGTGCAACGTGACAACCTTTGGTGATGTTTTTCGCCATCGGTGATCTTTCCATTTGGACTCCAACGTCAACATGCGACACTAAAATTGCGCTCATCCGTTTCGCTGATACGCTGCCCACTGCCTTTCTATAGTTGTTCTCTTCCGTAGCCCCTTTTTCACAGGAAGGAGAAAAGCTCTCCTGAAGAGTCTGCAGAGTGTCCGGTATTGTGGAAGCGCATTTGGGTCATTCTCCGCGTATTTGATTCTCATACACCAAACGGTTTCCTGAGGCTTGCTGTCCTTTTCGTCGGTCTTTTGTGTTGCCTTTTATCTGTGAGAAAGACGCACTCACAGCTTCCTGTGTGTTTCTTGGGCTGTGCGCAGAGATCCCAACTCCCTTGCGCTGCCTGTGTATTCTGAAGCGACAGCACACGTGGCCGCGCTTTTTTTTTTTCCTCTTCCACTCCTTTCGAGGTCGATTGTTTTAGTGTTGTTCAAGCGGGCGAGGACAGTCTTTCCAAGACCGAGGAAGTGCCTTTATCATTAGGCACGTGACTCCTCTGGAAAGTGCTTTAGCTCATAGGAAAAGGCAAAGTCCTTGCGCCTCGCGTGCCTGATAATGCGGGTGAAGTTAGACGTGGAGCTGGGCGAGGGTGAGCTAACTAAAGCGTCACACATCCAGCAGACACTAGAGGCGTTGAACCCTAAAGTGGAAACTCGCATCACCACGGACAAGACTGCCTTGGCTAACCGCATCACAGAATCCATCAACTCTCAAACGTACAAGCCAATCTGCACTGAGCTTCTGGAGCGGCTTTCGTACCCGCCTGTGCTTGATGACACAATAGATGTCCTTTGCACGGCGGCCCTCTTTAGTGCGTCCCGGTATGAGAAGGGCGAGTCCGTGGAGCCGTTTGTAGCCGTTGTGGCCCGCCTACCCGACGGGACGAAAGACAAGGTGAAGAGTGAAGTGGTAGAGCGCGCCATGTGTTGCCTGTCTTCTCCGCGTCGACTGGATTGCAGCCGCCTCCCTCTGCTACCCTACGCAGAAACGCTGGCAGCCATGACCAAGGCCGAGTTACTTAATGTGCGTAGTGTTGTGTACACCATTGTGCAGATGTTCCGTCTGGAGACCACCCGCACCGCTGGTATGACGTGCCTCGGCAAGTTGGTCGAAATCTCGTACGAGGTGCTGCGAAAATGCGAACCGGCTGTACTGGACGCCCTGCGGCGGACCGTTGCAAGCGCACAGCAGGATGACGGGTTCCTGTACGACGTGGAGTACATTATGGAGGCTTTTGGATGGTCCCAGAATAAGTCTATGCTCAGCCTCGTGCGCAGCGGGGTGCACCACAACTCGCCAATCCTCAGCCTCGCCTACATTGGCGGTGGTGGCGTCAATAGCCGCGAGGCCGTCGTTACGTCTTCTGCCGACGGAACCATTGGCACGTGGGACTGGACGGGCTTGCTGATGGAGAACATTGTGCTCTCACGGCACTACGCCTCCTCGCTCGACCTGACAAATCGCGGACACACCTTGATTGTTGGCTCCGTAGGCCGCCAGTCGAACACACCGCCGGCGGTGATTATTTACCGGGAGGAGTCAGCTCACCGTGACTCACGCTGGGCCGAAAGCGACGGGGTTGAGCCTGCTAATGCACGCTTCATCACAAATGTGCGAGCGATTCGGAGCGCCAACGCACTCCGATATGGCGTGACGGTGAGCACCACCGTTGCGGGTGGCGCGCCAGGAGCGCACTCGCTCCATATCTACGATACCACCAAGCTAGTCACGGAGTACCAAGATCACTCCGACATTATCACCGCACTGCACGTCCCCAGCGAACGAGAGAACATGTTCATCACGGGCTCGCGCGACAGAAGCGTGATGCTTTTTGATCTCCGGAGCCGGCAGCCAGCGTCGTGCCTGAATAATCACTCGAGCACTGTCACTTGTGTTGGGACCTGCGGGGAGTTCATCATCTCTGGTGGCCTCGACAAGCGTATCGTCGTTGAGGATGTGCGTATGCTCGGGCACCCCATGAGCCGTGACATGGACAGCGGCGTCCTGAGTCTCTCTCTCAGCAGCACCATGCAGTGCGCTGTCGCCACACTCACAGGTGCCTACGTCATTAACTTCCAGGACGGCGCGCAGGTGCCGACGTCTGCACGTGCTGACAGTGGACCAGGAGCGCAGCGGTACAACGTGGTTGCTTGGAATCAGAGCGGTAGCCGTCTCTACGCGGGTGGCGAGGCGCGGACGCTGGATGTGTTCCGCCAGACGTTGCAGGAGGGTGAAGGATTTGATAATTAAACCTCGACAGCCTCTCTGCAGCAGGAAAGAAAGCTGACGCAGCCTCATCGTCACGAGGTATCGTTTGCTTCCTGTACGAGGCGTTTCCGTTTGTGCTTGTCGTCGTGCTGTGCGGTGCCGCTTACTTTTTGGAAGCTCTCATTCGGTTCGTCGATGAGTGACGCTGCACGTGAGAGTACCTTTGCTGCCATAAAGGTTCCGTTGGTGTTACCCAGATACGTTTGTTTCGCGTCAAGCATTCCACAGGCGACGTATCTCTATTTCGTTCTTGTTCTCCTTCTCCCCTTCGCCGCGAAACGCTGAGGCTACGCTAGTTGTGAGCGGATTGTCAGCTTCAACATCTGTTCGTCATGTTTTTTCCTACTTGTATAACCTTCCAGGAGATGTGATGCTACTCATTTACATCAGAGTCCTCACCTTTTTTTTTTGTTGCGTGTGTTGAGCTGCCGTGTTCGCTCCAACCATCCATCGCGTGACGACTGTGTTTCCTTTTTTTTGTTTTCGTTCATTATATCGCTTTCCTGTTCACACGCCTTGGGCTTCCTTTCCTTTCCTTCGTTTCGATTTTGACAATTAATATTAATAAACACTCTCTTTTACGTTCTCACTGAAGTCATCACCAACGCTATTTAAGCAAACACATCAAAGGCAATAAACAAACGCTGAATGAAAACTCGAGGTAGGCGTTCTACCTAGGGAGCGAGCTTCCAAGCCCGTCGCACGCAACAATATGTGGGGTGTGCTTTTTGACAAGAATACCTTCCGAAAGCGTGATGACCCGCATGTGGTCTAGTACCGACGTGGCCACACATGCTCTAGCGAGTACTGCTACGGGGCATTCTCACTCAGAGGCCACACACCACCTGATTGTTCGCGAGACCACTCGCCTGCATGTTGTCGAGTATGAGCAAGGTTCCGGTGCTCGTTGAGTGATTCAACCCTGCCGCAACATAAAGCGATCACTCGGAATTCCACCGTTGCGAAGGAACTCCAATCGATGCCGAATCTTATGTATCCACCATCTTATTCTCACTGTGCTTTTCTGAATGCCCTTCAACCTATCTCCCGCCCTGTGCGAACCCCTCATGTTTCACCGGGCAACAGCATTGTTGAAGCTCCCCAAACGCTTGGCACTACTGGCAAAGTAACGCGTATCTAGTGCGCTGTCTCACTCGCAGGTCACCCACCATCTCTCAATTGCACACTGCGCCTTTCCCGTCCGGAACACCACGTCATCTTACCATACACATCCTCACGCAAAGCCACTCTTTCTTGTTTTTAACACAAAATGGATGACGGCACCCGTATTTCCCCAGAGGTCGAGGCGTACCTCCGTGCGGCACGGAATCGCGAGGTTGCTCGTGTGGCCGACATCTTGAAGGAGAAGCCCGAGCTGCTGAACGAGGTGGAGGCAGGCGGCTACGGTGCGCTGCATTTCGCTGCCTTCAATGGCGACATCCCCATGCTGCGCATGCTGCTCGAGCACAAGCCAAACGTGGATATCGAGAACTACGACGAAAACACCCCCCTAGTGATGGCTGTGAAGGGTCACCAGCTCGATGCCATCCGCACCCTGGCGGAGGCTGGTGCGGACCTCAACAAGCAAGCCTCCAGCGGCGCGACGGCGACACACCACGCCGCTTCCATGGGCTACCTTGACTGCGTTCGCCTCCTCGTGGACCTTGGTGCAAAGGTGAGCTTCCCCCCGAGCGAGTCTGGCAGCCTCCTTCACTGGGCCTGCAACTCGGGCGACATCAACGTTGTTGGCAGCATCATCTACGACTACGGCATCCCCGTGGACACCCCTGACGCCCACGGAGGTACGGCCCTCTTCACGGCACTTTTTTCAAAGAAGCCGGAGATTGTCGAGTTCCTCCTTGAGCACGGCAGCGACCCGAACGCGAAGATCCCCGAGGACGGCACTACCGCCCTCCACATCGCTGTCGAGCACTCCAACAACGAGTGTGTGCGCCTTCTGTGCAGCTGCGGCGCAGACCCGAGTGTCGCAAACAAGGAAGGTGAGACGCCGCTGGCGGCTGCGGAGCGCCTGAAGAATGCTGTCACAGTCAAGGAGCTGAAGAAGCCGCAGACCGCCAAGGAGAAGCGTGCCGACGAGGCCGTCCGCTTCAAGGAGCAAGGCAACAAGGTCTTTGCCCAGGGCGAGAACGTCAAGGCGGCCAAGTTCTACACGCTGTCCATCCGCCTGGACAACACCAACCACGTTTACTTTAGCAACCGGGCCGCTTGCTACTTCAACCAGAAGCATTACATTGGCGCCTACTGGGACGCCGTCCGTTGCATTGCCCTCGCGCCGAAGTGGCCCCGCGGCTACGTGCGCAAGAGCGCCACCGAACTTGCCCTCAAACGCTATGAGGACGCCATCACGACGGCCAGTACTGGTCTCAAGCTGGATCCGTCCAACAAGGACCTCTCCAATGTCAAGGACGAGGCTACGCGCCAGCGCCGTTAAAGGGCGAAAGCAACACGTTGTGCTTCCTCTGGTGCATCGGTGTGTGTGTGTGAAACTGCGTGTGCGGGTTTGCGCGGGATCAGGTTGTCAAAGGAAAAGAAAAGGTAGCTGCCTCTGAACTGATGGGCTCTCTTTCTTGTCCCCCAACACCTTCTCAGGAATGCAATAGACATGGTGCGCTTTCTCGTTGTTTACCGTTGTCAGCTTTTGTTTTTAATGACCTAACTACTATTATCCTTCTCTTTTCTTCTGATAAAACTAAAACAAATGTATGGAACCGAGCATCCTGTCGCTTAACAGGAGGTATTGCGTCGACCCAGAGTCGTTGGTCAAGGATCTGCGTCGCTTTTACCCACCGACATTCTGAAGGTAGCACACTCGTGCTCAGCTGCACACATGCGCAACTCACTAGAGACGCCTTTATTCTCTATAAAAGGCAATGTCGCGTGAAACGACCGTCTCACCAGACTGACTTGCGCCACACTTGCTTTTTGTTTTGTGTCGGCGTGGCCTTTGCGCTTCAGTGTGTGTGCTGATGTCTGTCGTGTGTCCATCAACTCAGTTGCGTTTCATGACCCAAACGAGAAGGGGTTCACCGGTGAAACTGATGCTCTCCTTGACTTCCGTTATCTTCGCGTTGTGGTACTGCCGTGGAGTAGCTACATCTCCTGCGTAACGTTCCTTTCCCATACGTATAAAATACTTCTCGCTCTTTTCTTTGTCAAGTACCTCTTCAGGAACATGGCTCCGGTTGGTAAGGCAGACGTCATCGCGACGTGGCTCGCGGCGAACGACTCGCGCGATAAACTGATCAAGGGGGCTGGCTGCTTCTTCAAGGTGCTGGGCGCCCAAACTGGCAATGCCAACTACCTCAAGGTTGGGGCAACTATGTCGGACTGCCGCTGCCTCATGCGTCTGTGCTCGTGGCTGGGCAACGTCAAGAAGCTGTCGGATGCCTTGGAGAAGCGTGTGGTGCAGCCTCGCGATGTCATCTTCGTCCTGCGCGTCCTTTTTGACGGAATCTTCAGCCTCCTTGACAACGTCGTCTTTGTCGGCAGCTTCTTCCAGAAGAACAGCGCGAACCTGAAGCAGCTCAGCATCATGTCCCGCGCGTCGCTATTCTGGGGCTACGTGGCCGCAGTCCTGCTTGACTTGTACGACCTCACGTATGACAAGACTATCGTGAACCGCCGTGCCCGCTACCTTGTGCTGACTCGCAACACCTGTGACCTTGTCTCGTGCCTTGGCAATGTGTCGAGCATCGATATTGGTGCGGGCAACAATGCAGCGCTGGGCCTCATTAGCGCTTGCATCGCCTCCACGGAGCTGTACAGGGATGCGCGCGGCAAAACGATGGCGAGCCGGAAACTCGCCGTTGGCGACGTGTCCAAGTAAAGGTCATGTGCAAACAGGCAGACGGCGACACGAGCTTTCTTTTATTCAAAACCCCTAGCGTTAGTGCGGGCATCATGACCACGCCTCGAGTGAAATCGATACATGACGTTCCCGCGACAACAGTTGCTTCGCAGGAGCCAGGTGCTCTACGCATCGCGGGTAGGACCTCGCTTACGGCGAGTCGACGGCCTCTGTGGCAGAGTCAGTTCGCAACACCAAGGATCTTGTTACGCGCAATCATTGCTTTTTGTTCTACTTGTTCATCTATTGGGAATCCGCATTTTATCAGCCGCCATGGCGCAGCTTCTAGTTCAGCCAACATGCACCTTTTTCACTGCCAGCATCGCGGCCATACGACGCGGTCCATTCCTCTGCAAATGATTCCTGCCTAATTGCGTTCTCAGCGCTGCTTTTCACGTCCAGATGTCACACGGATATTCCCGCCTCTGGAGACATTGTCACTCCTCTTCCCTTATTCGTCGTATCCGGCATCATCTACTTTCCCCAAACGCAGCGCAAATTGAATTGAAGCACATGCCCCCAAGGCAATACATATTTCTCCCCTAGCGCAAGGTCGCGAGCCGGTTCTCCTACCTATGGCACCTGCTGGCGTGCCGGAGGCGGAGGCGGTGGATTACGGTGTTGCTCGGTTCGCCGCCTTTAGGGATCTTCTTGCGGCAAGTGTCTGCATTCTCGGCGTTGCAGGAGAGGTGGTGGAAGTACTTTGCCTTTGGACGCGCTGAGAGGGCGGACCGCTTCTATCATGTCGGACGGTGCAATGGAAGAGGCGCAGGTGAGCAGCGTACGACACAAGTACTCCCTGTCGTGACTAGCTGAGCTTTTTCGTTGGCTCAATTCGTCGAGTGGAGGTTCTCACCCGAAATGCCTGGTGGGGCACACGGCACACAAGTGCCGTTCACGCGTCATCGCTCCATCACTTTCGCCTTCCTCTTCTGTCCTCCCTCGACTTCAAAATGAAACTCATTGGACTTCGTGCGGTGGTGTCTCAGCCTCGCTTTAGATTTTCCTGTCAAAAAACAAACAAACAAAACGAACAACAAGAAAGACATCAAGTTCTTTTGCTCAGGACTCATTTTTCCGTTGTAGATCGTTTTTTGGTTTCTCACTACTGCCACACGTTGACGCCCTCTCCATATCCTACATCTTGTGTCGCATTCGTTCTTCCTCTCTCTAGTATCCATGACGACACTGCAGGACCAGCTGGAGACGGCGAAGCTGAGCACAGCATGCAAAGTCGACCTGATGACCCACACGGAGCAGGTCGAGCTGCAGAACTCGACTCTACCAAAGCGACCCGTGACAGTAGCCGATGGTAACCTCCCTGCCGCTGTCTTTGGCACCACAACGACAGCGCAGATTCGTGCCGATACCCACGGCCGCAGCAACGATGCTGCCACCACGCGCTTCCTGGCGGCGAAGTCTATGCACGAGGAGACGCAACGCAGTGCACTGGCCGCATCGACGCAGAGCGGCCTCAGCCAGTCTTACAGCAAGCCCTATGCTGCGTCATATGTGGACTGCCCAACGGAGCGGAACCCTTTTGTGGAGTCTCGCGACCGCACCACACTCAGCGGAAAGGATGAATGCTTTGTTCGCCAGTACGCAGGGGCACTCACCAAGTCTACCATTCCCCGCGAGCCCAAGTCCGACCCGGCTTCTGTTGCAGCAGCGGAGGCGTACAAGAAGGCATTCCGCTCGTACACCGGGCGCGACCCGACGGAGAAGGAGATGGAGGAGGTGGATCGCCTTAACTTTTCGTTTGATGAGCACGGCAAGGTCGGCGTCGTGCAAAAATCGCACACGTGCTACCCTCATTCCCACATCACGAACTCCAACCGTCGCTGCGTGAAGTGCGAGAGCCAGGTGTACCGCCCCGACGTGCCTGCTGTTCGGGGCTCCCGCGACCGCTTCCCTGGTCCCGTGCCCGTGTGGAGCTCCACGAAAAACCTCAGCACCATGGTTGCAAGCGACATGCACGAACCTGGCCACCAAAGGGCTACGAGCATCAAGAAGGAGGCGCTGAGCACCGTTGTCGGCCCGAAATGACCTCAAAGGGAGCATTGACCTTGTCACCGCCTTTGGGAAAACGTCTTAACCCTTGCCGTGTCTCGGTTTTGTTTCGTTGTCTGCGGATCGTTTCTGCAAAAGTTGTCTGTGAAGGTATGTACAGATTCATGTGCTTCACGCTGATGCGGAGGGTTTATGTAAAATGATCAAACCTCCAAACGTCGCGTATGACTTCCTTCTACCAGGGTGTGTGTGTGGGGGGGGGGGGGAGGGGGCAGGGGGTTGTGCTCTTGTTCTTGGTCCCCTGTAGCGCGCTCTGTGAGCTTTCTACCCCTTTCTGCCTGTCTTGGTGTTTTCAGTTTTGCCTTCTTCATTTGCTTTCTCGTTGTTCAGGCATTTCACTTACATGTACACTTTCTTCCTTTTCTGCCGAGATGGTGCCCTCCGCCGAGCCTCATCTCGCGTCTCCACACGCTTCTCCTCCACCACCAGCTGCATCTGTACCAATCAGCTTCTTCCCCAAGATGGATCAATGAAAAGAAAGATACACTGGCGGTTAAGTGGCATGGCGAGTGACACCGGTTGAATTATCGAATCTGTCTTCAGGAGCCCTGCAGGCCTGAAGATCACATGCTCACGTGGAATGGGGGACCTGTCACCATGGTTGCTTGCGGTGGGTCGGCAAGAGGACTATAGTGCTCACGTTGTGTGGATCTGGCGTCAGTCGTGGTAAAGGACATTCCGTTCTGCATTGCTCTGTTTGGCGCATGATGCAATACGGTGACGTTGCTAGGCGGGACGGATCCCCTCTTAACTGCCGCAATGCCTTCCCAAGAAATATTTTTTTTTTTGAAAATCCCCGTTGCTTCGACTCGCGTTTTCTCTCCCACTGTTCCCCCGCCTTCGACTTGCCCTCGGACGTCATGGAGTTCATTATCAGAAGCACTAGAGCCGGTTCTACTGACACTCACAGGGTTGTATCATTTGCTTTACTTTCTTCTTGCATCACGTCGACACGCGGGTAATCGTGGTGTTTTATTTGACTCTGCCACCTCGCAACCTCAACACAAGTACCGTAAACGCATTTAGGCGGCGTTATTTCGCAATGGAGCGATCAGCGGACAACCGTATTCGCACGACGGAGTGGGAAGATGTGCAGTACAAGTACGGCAACAAGGTTGGCAAGTACGCTACCCAGGAGCTGGAGATCCTTGCACAGAATTTAGTGGACGCCAACCAGAATGCGTGTCTGAAACCCTACGATCCCGATGCAGAGCGCGTGGAGGACAAACTGGAACGCGGAGGCTACGAGCTCGCGGAAGGTCAGGAGGCTGACCCTGCAGCGGTGGTGGACTCTGATGATGACGACGATGCGCTGGCGGCGATTCGTAGACGGCGCCTGGCAGAACTTCAGCGCCAGAAAGAAAACGAGCGGTTCGGCGTGCTGAGGCAAGTGCCCGGCGCGGACTACGTCAAGGAGGTGACGGAATCCTCCGAGAAAAATTACGTCGTGGCTGTTCTCGTGAAGCCAGGCCAGAGCGACTGCGAGGCGATGCTGACGGTGATGAGGGGTGTCGCGCAGCGCCACCGGGACGTCAAGTTCGTGTCAATGATCTCCACAGAGGCCATCCCTAACTTCCCTGACCGTCACCTCCCCTGCGTCCTCATCTACAAGGACAAGGCCCTCAAAAACCAAGTGACGGGCATGGATTCCTGGAAGACCAAGGGGCAGTTCAACATGACTACGGTTGAGCGTGCACTTCGAATGAATAGCGTTCTGCCTCAAGATGCGGAGGAAGAAGAGGACTAGGAGGGCAGCTTGAAGAATGTCTGCCACAGCCACAGGCGCAACACACACACACACGCACACACATATGTGCGTCGCCTCCTTTCTGTAGAGTCCCGCGTATATCATGATGTCGGCCATTTCAGAACCCATTTCTCCTTCTTGGTATGTGTGAGTGTCTGAAGAAGCAGTTTTTGAAGAGAAGGATTCGTCTCGTTGACGTTGTGCAGCATTTATCCACTTGATTCACTCAATATCCGCCATCGCAGATTGGTGGTGCGCATCTTCCTTCTCTTGACAGAGACGAAGACGACAAGTAACGAGGAATAACGACGAACCGCATGGGAAGCGACGAAGACGGTTCCGGCACCGGCATAGAGGGACGTTCCGCCTCGGACGTCTTTGTTGTACTCTGACTAGACTCCTCCGTACGGAGGTGAGCAGCATTTGCGATGGGATGTTCCCCTTTCTTTCTCTCTAGTGCGCACTCACATCTCATGCACGGAGACAGATGAAGTCTTCCCTTCCTTCTCTCTTGTATGCTTGTCCACCGCTCGTGATTCCTCCTCCCGCCCTTCCCTATTCCTCGTTCGAGGCATCCACCATCTCCTGTCGGCTTTAAAAATCAAAAAGAACATTCGCACGACTTCCTTTTATTGCTTCCGATGGCGCACACAGCACTGATAAACGCTGTGCAGCGGGCGCTTGCAGAGCAGTGTTCCTTCGGGTATTTCTTTCTTATCACCGGTGCAAAGGGGGCCGGTAAATCCCATGCTGTTGACACAACGATTAATAAACTTTGCAGCAGCGAGGGTACAAGGAACGTGACGACAAACTCGCTCGTAGACATGATGGCTCCCAAGGCAGAGGGTGGAGCAGCGGGCGCGCGCGTATGCCGATTGGACTATGATCTCCTCGTGAGGGAAGGGGAACGTGTCCTCACACTGGGGACGAGGTTCGCAGCCAATGAGCAAGTGTTCCTGCCGCATTCCGTTCTTGTCGTCGATGATCTGGATGCCCTCTGGACGTTGTGCTCCCTCAACGCCGAAGTTTCGGTGCTGAAACGCCTCTTACGAAGGATCCTGGCGAGTCCACAGTGCGTGCTTCTGGCCACGGCACGCAGCGAGAACAGTGTTCCTACAACCCTTCTCGAATGGCGACAACCGCTGGTATACCCGGTATCTGCGCTGTCATTTGAGCGCGCACAGGAAATAGTGACTTCGCATTTTGCAGCCAATGACTCTCGTTGTCTAGGAGAGGATCTGTCAGCTTCGAAAGGTTCCTCTGCGCTCGCCTCTGCAACGCCTCAGTCCCTCTTGATGGCCCTTTGCGTGTCCAGAGAAGCAGAGGCGGTGGCGATGCGTGAGCTCTGTGAGGCACCCAAGCATGAGGATGTTCCACGCAGCGCGATGCTGCTGCAATGCCTTTCCTCGCTGTCGCCCAACAGAAAGACAGATGGGGAGACTGTGATGGGCAACTCACCACCTCCAACGCAGTCCCTGTCGCCACTCTGGGGTCTGGAAGACATTCATGCTCGCACAAAGATGCTCATCTCTGTGTTCGCAGCCTCCCGTAGCGATTCCGCGGGCGGAGCAGAGGGAGGCGTCGCGGCTCACATGCGTGGCACCACCGGAATTCTTCTTCACGGGCCGTCCGGATGCGGCAAGACATCCCTCGCGCGTCGGCTTGCCCTTGACTTCCCCACCATGGCGTTCTTTGTTGTCAAATGCACCTCTCTATTCTCAAAATATTTGGGAGAGAGTGAGGAAAAGCTTCGACAGGTGTACCGCAGGGCACGCGCGCGCGCACCAGCCGTGGTGGTGCTGGACGATGTGGACGTGATTGCGCAGTCACGCGGGTCCATGTCGAATAGCACAGAAGATAGCAGTCGCGGAGGCGTCAACGTCAATAAGCGGATGCTGGCAGGCCTTCTGTGTGAGCTTGACGGCGTCACGGATAACTCAGGTGTGCTCACGATAGGGACGACAAACACACCAGAGGTCCTGGATAGCGCTCTCCTGCGCCAAGGGCGACTGGAAACTCTCCTTTACGTCCCCCCGCTTTCGATGTCTGCGGCGACGGAGATGTCCCGCAGGTTTTTCGCGGCATTCGATGGGGGCGAGGAGGAAAAGGATACGTTGGCCGCCTCCGTGGCAAGGCATGCAACGGGCTGCGCTGCCGCTTCACTTTCCTTTGTGTTACGCCGCATTCTCGAGAATGCCATCGCGAAGAGAAGGGAGGGTGCGACTCAATCAGCCGAGCCAACCAACTCCGCAGCAACTGATCTACCACTGCCAGCGGCGTCTGACGTTGCGGGTATTCTCTTCGAGACAACGCCCATGATGCTACGCACCTCCTACACCTTTGATACGAGGGGTACGGCGTAATGTCTTTGCGACGGGGAAGGACGAACGGAGGAGTCTCCGAGCTCACGCAACAGCTACAGGAAAGCACACTTTGCCATCGTCTCTCTCTGCAGCCACTGATCGCCTCAACGGTGAGGGTACTGTTTTTTTTTTTTGTTTCAAAGTGCAAGGTTTACAGCAGCCATGCTCGTGCTTGAGCATTCTGCCGTTAAATGCTGAGGTCTCGCTGCAGATGTACCAGGATTACTGTTCATCATCTCCTGGGCACATTTTACACTAAAAAAACAAAAAAGAGGAACCTCTGGGGAAACATGATTTCATTGCACGAATGACGTTGGTGGCAACGTTTGACAGCACGTGCTGTCCACTGTTCTAGAGGGAATGCCCTCCCGCACTGCAAATACCAACTTTGTTCTACATCCGCTCTTACACTGTACTTGTTCCACTGCTTCGCTACACATCGAACGAGGAGTCCCACACCGAAAGAGGCGAGTGGAGCAGCGTTCCGAACGCACAGAGCTGCATAGCTCTGTCAACCGGTGAAACGTTTATTTTTATATTTTTGACAAGAAACAACGAAAGTACAACGGCACATAACGTTGCCGAACACTCGCACCCTCGGTCATATCTTCACACCCGAGTCGTGGCGAGAACCGCCCGACAATTGCTGGTGTTTATTCCCTTCACGCTGGCACACCTGCCGCATTCATATCCTTCACAGCGCCTGATGGATTATAGGTCACCCTTTGAGCTGCGCCAACAGCTTCTAGAGGAGGCACGCGCCTCCAAGTCACCGCTCACCAAGACGGGTGGACGATCGAAAGGCGTGGCAGGTAGTGGCCTCACCCCTACGGGAGGTGCGGCGTCTCTGTCGCCGTCCAGCTCATCGCACATGTCGTCCAGTGGTGGACTCTCCGTTAGTGGCGCGGCCGGCCAGGGAGGCGGCGGCACCACCTTTATGCCATCGACCAATCTCCCGGACGATCCTACGGCCCTTGTGCGCGAGGTGCCCGGCGCAGAAAACCTCAAGGCCCTCAACGCCGCCCTCGAACGGGCTGAGGAGGTGCAGCGGTACATGGAGAGCGCGAACCTTTCCCTAGAAGACGCGGTCACGTACATTATGGCGAACGGAAGCACGGCGCAAAAAATGTCTTTCTTCGCGCATGTGCGTGACAGCCTCGTGGACCTCACCCAAAAGCGCATCTCCAAAGTGCTCAACATCCTTCTTGACTCCATGTGGGCACAGGACCCTGAGCTGCAGTGCCGCGCGCCGGAAGACCTTCTCGGGCTTATGGGGATACTCAGCAGCAGCACCGCAGGAGAGCTGTTCGAGGTCACGCAGACCATGCTCACGGTGAAGACAACCGAGGTGCGCATCGCTTGGGGTAAGCTTTTACTAGGGCTCATCAGCTGCCTGAATATTGAGCAGCTTGTGAAGCACATGATACCATTGGCGATTGCCAAAGGCGCGCACGTAGAGCCGCAGGATCAGCGAGAGTTAAGTTGCCAGTTACTGGGCGGTCTTTGCGAATTCATTCCTAGGGAAAAGGTGGAGGAGCTTATTCTGCCGCGCGCGTTGGCGCTCTGCCAGGACACCAACGTTGGCGTGCGCCAGAGCATGTGTCAACAGTTAGGTACCATCGCTCGAACGCTAGGGGTGGAACTGGCCAAAGTCAAGGTCGCCCCGGACCTTTTCGAGCTGCTTAACGATGAGGAACGCACGGTGTCACGCGCGGCCTTCTCGTGCCTCTTGGACTTGGTCGAGTTTTTCGGCCCTGAATACCGAAAGGAAAAGTTGTACCCCATCATCAAGTCCTATGTGTCAAATCTGCCTAGTGAGGTGACAAGCCTCTTGATTGTGGAGTACGGTAGGTTCTTGGACAAGATCAAGAGCGACATTGGCGCGGAAGAGGATGTAATTCTGTTTGCAAGCTTCTTTGAAAAAGCTGCCCTGCAATCCGATGAAGAGGCACGGCGGAACTGCGCCTTTAACTTCCCTGCGGTGGTGGCGTCTCTGCCGCTGGCTGTTTTCCCCTCGCACCTGTCCCCGTGCTTGAACAAGTTGGCGAACGACATGGATGTTCCCGTGCGCCGTAGCATCGCAGCAGGTCTTCACGAGCTGGTTTCTCTGCTGGGGGAGCGCGCGGCCGTGTTTCTTGACAAGCCGTTCCTCATTTTATTGCGCGACAGCGACCCGACGGTGCGGGCGGCGCTCTTCAAGAACATCCGGGTGGTGGTGGACTGTTTCGTGCAGCAAGCCAAGGGGAGCGCGCAGCGACGTGCGTTCTTTGCGTCTGTGGCAGATATTCTCATGAAGCAGACCTCTCACTGCAAGTCTAACTGGCGGGAGCTGCGCAACGTCATGGTGCTCATGCGCGATTACATGCAACTCTTTGATGAGGTGGTGGTTGCAGATCAGTTGATCCCTCTTGTTCTGGACACACTTCGGTGTGGTGCCGCCGTGCTCAAGGAGGACTGCGCTGGCGTGTTGGTTGTGGCCCTTCACCACATTACAACGCCCACCACACGGGTGCAGCTATTTAGCCGTCTCAGCAATGAGTTCGCTCACAACCCCTCCTGCCATCAGCGGCAGTCTTACCTGTGCTTTGTGCGCGAGGCGTGCCGCAGCTTCTCACGACGCTGTGTGCGGGAGCGCATGATGGAGAACTGTTTCGAGCTCCAACGCGATGCCGTTGCAGCGGTGCGGGTCTCCCTCGCCCGGTCACTCCCGGCACTATCCAAAGGTCTGCGTACCAACGCATCGGGCGCTGTGGAGGAGGAGTTTCACAACATGATGCAGAGGCTGCTGATGGACAGCGACGGGGATGTCCGGGCGGCAGCACAGGAAAGCAAGGAGGCCATGGACAAGCTCGAGAAGGATCGTCGGCTTCGACCAAAGAGGTACGAAGAACTGGAGCTAGAGGACCAGCGCCGCGAGAAGGCGGAGCAGGCCATGCTCGACCTTGCGAAAGAGTGCGACAAAGCGGAGCGCCGTGCGAAACTCCGTGATATGCTAAAGAATGAGCGGGACAGGGATGCCGTGGATCTGTCACCCAACAGCAGCCTACCCATCAGCCGGAAAGGCCCTGGCACTAGCGTGCGCGACAATATGGTGGGAGGCAGCGGCACCGCTGGCGTCAGCTACCCCAATAGTCCCCAACACCGGCGGAAGGCGGGCAGACCAACGGCGTCAAACACACCGAGCAACGCTTCAAGCGTACACAACAGTCCCGCCGCAGGTATCGGACTGCCACGCATCCTCAACAGCAAACACACCTCTAGCACCGTACCCACTTCGATGCCTGCGCACCTGCGAAAGCGTGCTTAAACGTGATACGCCACTGTCTGGCACCAACTGACAATTCGTGTGCTTTCCTCAGCGAAGGGTAGATAATACACTTACGTTTTTTTTTTCGTTTACGCGAAAACGAGCCACTCTGTACAGTACCGCTACTCTGCTTCCCGACTTTCTTTTGTATTTATTTCTAAAAGAGCATTCAGAAAGACTTCGCCTTCTTCCTCTTTTCTTGTGGCTTCAGATGTCCTTTCCTGTGTTTTGTTTTTCTTCGTCACTGATACCTGTGGTGCAATCGACCCTTTCTGTGTGGCTGCTTCTTTCTGCTCCCTTTTCTCTGCTCGCGGTGAAGCCTCGAATGAATGCCTTATCGACGATGTTCGGTGTCTTCCCATGCCCCCATCGCTCCTTCGTGATTTATCAGCGAGGCTGGGTGAACGCTTGCACAGGGCCATCACTGCAATCATCTCTTTGCGAACCGGTTACATTATGAAAAGGAAAAGAGGCACTTGTCATGAGAGGAGGGACAGACTCCAATCAAGAACAAGATGTGAGTCTAAGTGCAGTCCTTCTTTCTGAGGCCCCCCTGTCTCTCTCTCTTCTCTTTAATCTTTTCGCAATTCGCTTTTTCTTCTTTCCCTTGTGAACTCCTTCGCTCTTGCAATACATCACCAACGAAACGGATGCCTTCAAAAAAAAAAAACCGAAGTCATCGGTCGCTTTCATTTCTACATTTACCTGTAAATATTCGACTTATTTGGATGTCCAAGGCCACCAAGCTTCTCTTGTGGTATACCGTTGTTCTTGAACTCCGTGTCCTCGCGCATTTCACATGTTGGCCTTTTTTTTTTTCGCGATGTGTTGAGGAACACTCGCCGCTGGTGCGCGCAGGTAGCCGTCACTGGGGCTTGCCCCCCACTGTGGAGAGGACATTGCTCTCTCATGTACATACAAAACGTCACGAAACTGAACTACCCTTTTCGAAACGTGAGCCGTTTCTCAATGGCTCGCGCGGCGCGTGAGATAGTGCCGCGTTCTTTGCTGCCCAAACGGCATTTTCCATGGAAATTCTCAAAACATGTCAACACAAGAAGGGACAAGAGTCAACTACGCTTTCGGTTGGATGGGATGCCCTTTGGATCGGTAGGGGCATCTGTCCGAAATCTTACGCCGCTTTGATTGTGTGGCACAATATCCTCCTGCGTGCCATAATTTGTCTTGTCGCGTGACCGGTTCACGCACGTGGGCTGTACCCCGCCAAGGTGACGCGGTCTGCACCGCGTGAAGCACTTCTGTAAAGCACTGCACGAGCCCTTTCACCACGTACCGTGCAACTGCAATGTCTTTGTGAATAACCCTCCCGTCTTGCATGTACATGTGATGTGACACAGAAAGGTAAAAAAGAAAACTTACGGAGGCTACACACTCTATACATTTTATTTTTCGTTGCTTCATTTGGAGTGTTCCAACGGACAGGTGGACACGAGATACGTTCCGGCCACACGATTCCCCCCTGCTATGCCTCTCGGGTGCTCAGAGGCGGAGGAGACGTCTGACCAAAGCAGCAGCGAATGGGATAGTAACAGCGGAGGCGACATCGTCCTGCACGAAAGCGCGGAGGTGCGGTTGGAAGGCGTCTTGAATGCCATGTTCGTCCGCAGACTGGCCCACGCACCGAAGCCTCGCCCGACGCGGCGGAGAATCCTATCGCCGCTAGGGACGGGAAGGGCGGCGTTGCCACCGAGGCGCGTCTCATCAGGGCCCACCGCCCAGGCACGCACATCCGCCGCCAAGAGACCGCGGGCGTCGCTGCGGGAGCTGCTGTGCGAATCGCTGAGCACCAACGGGTCTGCCGCAGACATCACTGTGGAGGAGCTGGAGGCCATTGTCAGAGAGATTCAGATTGCTCTGAAGCGAATGCCGGAAGACTCTGCGGAGGTGGCCCACGGCCTTGTGGTGAATCTCGCAGATCCCCTCAACGGGGAGCTGCGAGCGGCTGTCCTTTCCAGGGCCATCCCAGCTGCGAAACTGGTTGCTATGGATGAGGAAAGTCTGCTCAACCCTGACCTGCGCGCGCAGCGTGAGCACCAGCGGAAGCTGAGGATGGAGCAGAAGACGGCAGACTTCGTTGAAAAAATGAATTCGACTATCACGTACATGTACAAGTGCACCGCGTGTGGAGGGAACGAGTGCTTTGCGCAGTTCCGATCCGCTGATTTTGTCAAGTGGCAGGGAGATGACCCCACCCCGACTCTTCTGCGGTGCCGAAAGTGCGGTCACACATTTCGCGCTTAAAGGACTTTTCCGACAACGGAAATCATTGCTTTTAAGAAACCTTTCCTGCTACTGCTGCTGCGATTTCTCCTTCCTGGGTCTTTCGCGTTTTTTTCGCATACCTTACAATGGGGCACCGTGCGCTGGAAACAACACATATCGCTTTCTTTTCCTTCTTTGCTCCCATTACGACCACATGATTTCCTTCGTGCCTGTATCGAACACCATGGACCCCTCACTGATGCTGAAATCCTCCACAACGAAACGAAGTTTGATTTCCTCTTCCATATGCCGAGCTGTTAGACGGCGCTTCTCTCTGGACTGTTTTCGAGCGTAGACGTGACGTTTGCTCCCGCATGCGGCCCGCTTGACTTGGAAGGCTCCAGAGTCGTCACGTTCTCTCCTCTCCTTTCCCGTGTAGGACCTCCGCGCTTGCTTGTGAAGCAATCACAACATAGAAATTTGATTCTTCTTTTTGAGGAGACACAGGCTCTCTCAAGGCAGCTGTGGAGTTGACTCCTGCTATCCGATCTGTAGGCGTCATGTCGGCGTCAGAAAAGGGTGCCACCGAGCCTCTAAATGTCTCCTTCTTACCTGGTGATCGAAATGCCACCAAACCTGAGGCGGACAGCCCCAGTAGCCATCCGGCTACCAGCGTAACCCCCACCGACACTACCACTACGGCCGATCAGAAGCGCTCTCGAGAACCCGAAGCAGCCTCTCATCAGGAGGATCTGGTTGCATCAGTCGTAGCGACATCGAGTGGCTCGCTTGGCATCTTCACAGATATTGAACTCGTTGTCTCCGCCGACACACCTTCGCACAGCACCCCAGAGACTCAGGAATGTGAAGCGGCAAACGGTGTTCCTGCAGCCACTAAGAGGAGATTGGAGGCGAGCGAAAGCCTCACCACCCTTCTTCCGCCACCGTCTCCACTCTCTTCGTTCCCCGCCGCACCGATTGTGAGCGGCGGCAGTGCATTTCCCGCAGCGCCACCGCGAGCGCATGCGGCGGTGAAGGTGGCCGTGCCTTCACGTCCAGCGGAGGGCTCGCCGCACGCCGTCCCTCCGCTGTCGTCGCCTTCGCCGCCTGTCACCACTGCTGTGAGTCCCGCCTCCGCTCGGGTGGCCTGCAAGGTGCCGCGGAAGACGCCTGTGTCGACGCCTGGGTCGTCAGTACCACCTACACCCCTGAGTGCCCGCTCACCCGCCTCGTCCCTCAGCACGTCCTTCGCCACCATGGGGACCCCTAGTGCCGTGCAGGATCCCAAGCGCGCTGCACGCGTCGAGCGCTGGGCGGAGCTGCTGCGGCCCGCTATGATGCTGGAGCGTGCCGGGCACGAGGAGCCCAAGGTAAAGGAGGTGTGTCTGCGCATCGCTGGCGCGATCCCGGGCGACAAGCAGGAAGCCAAGGACACATTCCTCATGTTGCTCGTCAATCTGAAGGACCCCCAAAACGACGGCTTGCGTGCCCGCGTGATTGGCGGGGACCTGCCGGTGGAGGTGCTTGTCACACTCGGTGAGCGCGACCTCATCAACCCAGAGCGGCGCAAGGTGCTCGACGCAGAGTTCGAGGAGCGCGCCAAGGACACCAACCTGGTGGAGATCCGCAAGGCCGCCATGACCTCCTCGACTCTGTTTCCATGCCCCAAGTGCAAGGCCAAGGACTGCACCTGGACGCAGAAGCAGACACGCTCTGCAGATGAACCGATGACGGTGTTCTGCACCTGCAACAAGTGCGGGAACGTATGGAAGAAATACTGAGGTCTCAACCAATGTCGGTGGTTCTTCTCTGTTCGGATGCTAAGCTAAAGAAACCAAAGGCGTCGATGGACGAGGACGTGCGCACCTCTTTAACATTGTAGCACAGGAGCCAGACTGGGGAGGTGTGCTCGCTGAAACGACTATGCTCGCTTCCTACATGCTTGCTCCAAGTGCAATTGTAACGAATGCGTTGCGGCGAATGCAGAAGCAAAGACAACTTGCATAAAGAGCATACATGGAAAGATACCTACTGCCAGTAGTCACCCAAAATTCAGATGTAATCATTGCCCATGACGCGTTGCCTTGGAGAACCAGTCGTTAGGTTGAACCGGCAACGCCAAACGATGACACCGTGATGGTGCGTAATGCCACGTAGTGGTCGCAAAGGAGAGATTGAAGTGTGCACAGACATTTATGGTTTGTCCTCACAACTCCCGCACCTGCCTTTTTTTTCTTTTTCGAAACCTCCGGTAAGACACTGAACTTTGCTAGTGGTCGAAAGATCAAATCCTGAAAAAAAGGTTTATCAAGCCATTCAGCGCGTGCTCTATTTTTTGTTTTAGTTTTTGCGCAGCCCCTCTCTCCCCTCCCAGTGCAAAGAGCAAATACGACCCAACACTCACAGAGGGTTTCTATTTGTGGTTGCCGATATTCTATTAAAGGACCTTTGGTGTGCTGACGTTCAAAGCGGGCATCATGAAGGTGAATCTGAAGTGGTTCCTCACCGGGAAGATCACCCCTATTGAGGAGGCGGACGATTTGCTCAACCCCGACTCCACCATCGCAGAGTTGAAGGGATTAATCCAAATTCGTTTTGGGTTTGCCGCTAAGGAGATTCTGCTACTGCAGGATCACCTCCTGGAAAACAATGTGACCCTCAAGAGTATCGGCATCACCGGCACGCCGAACGATGCGACGTTGACTGCCCACGTCGTGCGAGAGACGGAGCTGGAGGCCAGCAACTTTGACCAGGACGACACCGCCAAGGACGACGACCTTCAGGAATTCTCCCATGCGGACTTTATTCTGGCCATGAAGATGCTGGGCAAAGAGGTGCCGGTCTCTGACGAACGCATCGTTGAAATGCGGGAGCGCGCCCCCCGCCAACGCCCGGCGTTCCTTAACGCCCCCCTTCCCGCTGCCGCCCAACAAGGTGCGGCGCCTCCACCGCCGCCGGGGATGCCTGGCGTGGCCGCTGGCGGAGTGGAGAGCTACAACCCCAAAAAGACGAAGGCGTATCAGATCTTTGCCAATGTGCAGTACGGCCTGCGCAAGGAGGGTGTCGACACAGAGTTCGCCATCGAGTACCCAGGGCTTGAGCCGTTCCCTTTTTGGGACATGCGGACCCCAGACCCCTTCGCCTCCAGCCTCGACGACCTCTGCCAGCCCGGTGAGATCTGCCTCGAGCTCTTTTACTTTGGCGAATTCACGTCGATCAAGGACCAACAGAAGTTCCTCGCGCTGGTGCGCCAGTCGCTCGAGTCCAAGGCGGGTGTGCGCTTAACGACACCAGCGGCGATTCGGGAGGCCGGTTGCATGTATCCTCTCATGGCAATTCCCATCGTGCTTCATGAGCTCGATGCAATGGAGCTGGGGGATCGCTTCTTTGAGGAGTTTGGCAAGCGCAAGGGCATCCCACCTGTCCAGCGGGGGACTGGCGATGGCGACGTCGCGGGTCGTGGATGCGTGCCGCAGTAGGTGGGGCCTCGCTCACCTCGACGGTGGCGTGCGCACCCCCCAAATGCAGAGCAGCACAGACGAATGTCTCACCTTCTCGGCGCCTTGTTTTCCTATGCGGTAAAACCACAAAACATGCTCGCCCAATACCTTCACGATGTATCTACAACGCAAAACACCTCGTTTGTAATCTTCCTTCTTGTGTAACCAACCCACACAGCTGACTTCTTCGTGAATTGCACCCAACAAAACCTTTTCCTCATCACCATCATCATCGTTGCCGTCGCGTGCTTCGATCCGTTATGTGCGAACTCAAAAGAAGCTACCATCACTTCCTCACAAAGTGAAACAAACATACAACCGGGGTGACTGCATTGAGAGTAGCAGTGCATCTGTGCCCCCAAGCACCATGATGAAGGGCGGAGAAAGCAGCCCTCTAAAGGCAATGGGGAAGGGGTTTGTGTCTCATGCGACAAGTACGCATCACATTAGTGGTGCAAATAGCGCTTATCGCCGGGAGCGCCCCTTCGCGTACGACGGGAGACACTTCTCCCTTGCCACGGTGGATCGTCGGCACGTTCGTTCTACGCACGCCTGCTAATAAATAAATAAATTAAAAAAGACGAGTAGTGAATGCGGTCAATGTATTGCTTCCCTCCTGCGATCCTTCCTTCCTTGCGTTGCGTGGTCTTGAAAAAAAAACAAAAACATTGGACATAAGAACGTGCTGGGATTCCGGATGACATCTCACATTACGGGGGAAGCTGAGGTGCAAGCGCTACAGCTCTTCCGAGAGGCCCCTCTCAACCACCGCAAGCGTCCACGTGAGCGTGGTGGCACGAACCGCACAGCCGATGGACACCACGTGAGGGCCTCCCAAGGCAGCGTCGAGGACTCTCTCGTGTTCACGCTGCGTAGCGTGCAGGAGGGCACCGTCCCGTCGACGGTTTCCTTTGGCCCGGAGGGCACACGGGTCGGGCGGGACCCCTCCTGCTGCGACGTTGTTCTCTCCGCTGGTAGCATCTCACGTCTGCACACGATTCTCTCCGTCGTAGGCGAGGACGTCTGCGTCCACGACAAAAGCCACAACGGCACGTTCATCAACGGCCGGCTGGTCGGTCGCGGCCGTTGCGCCATTCTCCGCGACGGTGACATGGTCTCTTTTGTGAATCCGTTGTTGCCCGAGGTGAAGGCGTTCAGTTACACGTTGGTGCTGCCGCACACCTTGCGCCACCAGGGCGACAGTCACCGCGCAGGAGCGTCTTCCAGTGTCTTCGCATCCCTTCAGCGCGCGGGGTTCACGCGCTACACGCTTGGACCAAGCATCGGCCAAGGAAGCTTTGCAGTGGTGCGGCTGGGCGTAGACCAGGAGACGGGTGAGAAGGTTGCTGTGAAGATCCTTGAGAAGCAGCGGTTCTTTTCCGATGTGGCCTTCACATCACTGCATCTCGAGATTGAGATGATGCGCAGCATGGAGCATCCAAATATTGTGCGTGTGCGGGACGCGTTCGAGGCACCAGACATCGTCGCACTCGTCATGGAGTACGTGAGGGGCGGAGACCTTTTCGATTACGTCGTGGGTCGTGGCCGGAACCCCTTCACAGAGGATGAGGCACGCTTTCTTTTCGTTCAGCTCCTCGAGGCCGTGCTGTACATACACAGCCGCCGCATCGTGCATTGCGATCTGAAGCCCGAGAATGTGCTGGTTGACCTCGTCAACGAGTCCCCGTCGCCAGCGCGACCAGACGCGTCCTCGTCGACACCCACGACGAGCGGGCTTAGCGGTCTCGGTGCCCCACCTCCGCCCATCTCCACTGTCTCTGTGCTGGATGACCACCAGGACGTGGCGAAGGCGGTCTCCCCATTCAATGTTCGCCTGAAGCTCACAGACTTTGGCGTGGCCAAGTACTATGGAGAACCTGAAATTCCTCATGGCGAGGAGGCGTCGCCAACGGACTTTGGTGAAGACGACGCAGCAGCCAGGAACGCACTTGGCGCAGCTGCTAGCGGTGTCGGCACGGCACGGTATGCGGCACCAGAGCAACTACACAACGCAGCACGCCCTTCTGCAGAGGGGGAGGATGGGGTTGTCCTGACCGCCGCGGTGGATGTATGGTCCCTGGGCGTTCTCCTGTACATCATGTGCGCCGGGGGCCTTCCGAAACACCCACAGGCGGACGCACAGGTGAAATTCTCGAAGCACATGTCTCACCTGTCGGATGACTGCAAGAAATTGATCCAAGGCATGATGGAGCTGGAGCCTACTCGTCGCATGCGCCTCCACGAAATCTGTGCGCACCCGTGGTTAACAGGGATGTCCATCCATGGAAGAGAGCTCTGCACTGGGGACGACGACGACGCCATGTCGGCGACAACTATCCTCTCCCCTCGCTTCGGCCGCTCCCTTCGCCCCAGCGGAGCGCTCCCTGACCGTTCCCCACCCAGCGCGCTGCCCTCTCTTAACGAGTCACCGAAGCACTGAATGACAAGAGTCCGTTGAACGGACCACCACGCACGCGCTGTCAGGAAGAAGGAGCACGCGAGAAAATCCAAGGGTTATCGGCCTGGTGGAGAGCGCATTGGACGGGGATGAACCCAACAGGACGCGGGAAGTCATAGAGTAGATAACATTGTAAATTCGCAATCACCGAACACCAACTATATAGAGCCTGTACGGAGGGCGGCATACCATATTTGAAGTCGCACAAGACGCACACAGACGATGACAATGGTGAATCAGGTCGAGACACGGCTGCACTTTGAACAGTTGTTTTGCAAGCCGCTTTGAGCCACGAAGGCTCTGTGGGTAGCATGAGCACCTCAAGGCAACTAGGCAGAGAACCTCGATGGTGGTGTACCCTGTCTGCAGCACTTGCTGCCATTGCTTTCCACTTCCCCTTTCTCTTTTTTCTAATGTCACAACTCCCAAAGGTACACAAAAAACCCCTTGTCAACACGAAAAAAACTGGGTGCGACTCACGTGGTGATTCTCCCTCTCTTTCGCTTGACCCCCTACATAGTTGTCAAGGCGTCAGACCCGAAGTATTGTGGAGTCTGTACGGTCGTGCGTTCGCCATGAACGTGACCAGAGAGCCTACGTCACAACACCCTGAGGAGATTGTCGTCCCCGACGTCTCTCTCCTGCATCCACCAGGCACCACGGTGCCGGAGACCAGGGACGCCGCCGATGAGGAGACGCAGGGCAGTGCCATGAGCGTCGCGTACCAGGACACCTCGCGGTATGGCACGTGGCGGAAACATGTGCGTGACCTGTACCAGCAGCTGTTCCATGTGGAGCTCGTGTGGGAGGCCCCAGCGGCGCAGCTTATGCCGTTCGTGACCACCAAGGAGGGCGTCACCACGCACACCGTCCTCTGCGGCACGCGGACTGGCGGCCAGGAGCAGTCCTTCCTGCAACTACTCAATGCCACAATGCCGTGCGACGCACATTCGCTCGACGACACCGTGATGCCGTTCTGCGAAGCCACTGGCGAGGTCGGTGGCTACGGCATGGCTCCGTCGCACTGCGGCCTCAAGATCGAGCGCCGCATTTTGCACGATGGCGATGTTCTCGCGGCGCGCTACATGTACGCGAATCCGCTGCTGTTGGCGTCAGCGTCGAGCAACGGCAACCTGTACGTCTTCGACTGGTCCCGAGTGTCCCTCAACAAGTACCCTAACGACCCTCCCCGCCCACGGGCGCCACTGCCGCCCAACGAACTCAGCAGCAATCCCACCGATGAGGAGCGTGTGACGTACCACAAGCGCATGCGGGAGCTCAACGCCGTTGCCCAGGAGCAGGACCGCTGGGACAAGCGCACGGGAGAAGGTCAGCATGTCCTCAAGCTGGTGGGTGGTAATGGCCCGTCGGATAACCTGGAGTGGAGCAGCGCTGAAGCAGGCGTGGTGGCCTCGGGCTCGCAGGGGAAGATTTGCGTCTGGCAGGTAGCGGACATGTCCAAAGAGGATCCACGCACCGTGGAGCCCCGGGAGGTCTTCTCGCTTGACGAGGACGAGGACGCGCGTATCACTGGGGTGAGTTTCTT
Source organism: Herpetomonas samuelpessoai (assembly GCA_030849835.1). Taxonomy (NCBI): domain Eukaryota; phylum Euglenozoa; class Kinetoplastea; order Trypanosomatida; family Trypanosomatidae; genus Herpetomonas; species Herpetomonas samuelpessoai. Next base: position 150,335 of record JASAOC010002111.1, on the reverse strand, counting down.
ATGGTCATCCCCGCATGAGTTTGTGTGCGCGGCAACGAGTGGTAGCGTATACTTTAACGATGTGCGCGCGAGGCAATCCAGTGAAATCTTCACCCTGGCTGTACCAGCGACGAGCCTGGCCGTTAGTCCACTGAACTCCACGGACTTGCTCGTCGGTGGCGAGGACGGCGCGGTCCGCTTCTTTGACCTCCGGAAAAGCGTCGAGCCCGTTGTGGTGGAGCAGCTGCATACGGGCGAGGTGACAACGGTGGAATGGTGTCCGCACTCTCGGCACCTCTTCGCTTCTGGTGGCCTAGACGCCAACGTCTGCCTCTATCACAAGCCATCCCAGTCTGTCATTTTCAAGCACGCCGGGCACACGGACCGCATCATGGACCTTGGATGGAACTGGCAAGAGGACTGGGCGGGCCAGCTGATTTCCGCGGATGCCAACTCATTGATGCTGTGGCGGCCCCGAGATTACTTCTTCACGTCATAAGTCTTCTTTGTTTTGTCTGCTTGGCGTTCACCTCCCCTGTTCTATCCCAAGCGGTTTCATGCTGCGTGCGTATCTTCTCATGATGATAGACCATGACCGGTAAGTACCTTCTTCTTCTGTGGTACCTCGGCGCCGTTATAGAACCAACCATATATTAATTCTAAAGGATGAGAAAAAAAAAAGGCAGCGGCTTGATGACGAGCTCCATCGGTTAAAGGGCATACCGTTGTCCTCCGTTCACTGAGCCAGAGGTGCGCGCTTATTCTCTGAGGTTCTGAGGATCACGCGTTACTCTATGCCCGCTATGATGGCTTGCAACTCACGTTTGCACTCCCCGATCGCGGTGTTTGCGCGCTCAGAAGCACTTTTGTTGTACTCTACGCTGACGTTAGAGATAGTGGTACTTCATGTTTAAAGATTCTCTCTCTTTCTTTCTCTGTTTCTGTCTCTGCCTCTCTTGCTTACCCACACCGACACGACATCTCCCTCCCCCTCTCTATTGAGCCGAAGCAATTGTGCCATACCGAGTGCCTGTATCTTTTCTAAATATCTTTGTTAACCGTGAGCTCCTTGACCCGTGGCTCATTGTTCATCCCCTCCCTTCGTCTCGTCCTTACATTGGTCAGCGTGACCTACCGATAGCATCAACATGACGGACTCAGTAGCGAGCGAGTGGTCGGACGTGCCTCTCGACTCGCGGATTCTGGAGGCGCTCAATGATCTCCGATGGAAGGCACCGACGACGGTGCAAGGCGCGTGTGTGCCGCTGGCGCTCAAGGGCAAGGATCTGTCCATCCAGTCCCGCACGGGCTCTGGCAAGACAGGCGCCTTTGTCATCCCAATAGTCCAGCGCATCATCACGGAGCGGGAGCGCAAGGTGAGTCAGGGCCGCAACCCCGTCGCCCTCATCCTGGCCCCGTCCGTTGAGCTGTGCGAGCAGACCGTCGAGGCCACCGAGGAACTGGCCAAGTACGTCAAGCCACGTCTTGTGGTGGATAACCTCACTCGCAACGGGGCGGTTACCTCTGCGCGCGTGCAGGCGGCCCACGTGGTGGTGTCGACGGCGGCTCACCTTGCCAAGGCGTGCCGCAACGGATCTGTTACCGCCGACACCCTGAAGCACCTCCGCTTCCTTGTCATTGACGAGGCGGACATGCTGGTCTCCATGGCGGAGACATCCATGCGTACTGTCCAGGCCGTGCTGCCCACCTCGATGCAGGTAATTCTCTCCTCCGCCACCCTCAGCGAGGGCGTTGCTACTATCAAAGGGCAGCTGCTGCACAATCCGGTGAACATTGTGCTGACAGATGAGGTGGACGAGGAGCCGGAGGTGGCGCCTGCGGAGGGCGGCAGCGGCCCTGTGGTAGAGTCACGGGTCACCCTCAAAGATCCTCTGAAGAAAACCCTCAAGCAGTACTACCTTGTCGCCACTGACGAGTGCCACCGCCACACGCTTCTCTTCGGCCTCTACCGCATGTCTCTCATCAGCGGCAAGACCCTCATCTTTGTCGAGGACGACGAAGACACGTACAAGCTGCAGAACTTCCTGGAACAGCTCGGTGTTGCCACGCTGGTGTACGACGCGAACCTGCCCATGAACGTGCGCCTCGACGCCCTTCGCCGTTTCCAATCCGGCGCTGTGTCCACGCTGGTGTGCACTGACGGCACCCTGGAGAGTGCAGAGCAGCTGCAGATGATGCTAACGGAAGGCGAGGACGGGGCTGCGGCCGATGACGAGGACGGCCTGCAGCAGCGAGGCCGTCGCAAGCGCCGCCGCCCTGACAGCGCGGATAGTGCTCCATCAGCTCTCCACCGCGGCATTGACTTTGCGCAGGTCCGCAACGTCATTCTCTTCGACGGCGTCGACGCGCTTTCGCCCATTGCGCTCTCGCGGTATACCCACCGCGTGGGCCGCGCGGGTCGTGCGGGACAGGAGGGTTTGTCTATCACCTTCTTCACGATCCCGCAGGCCAAAAAGTACATTCACCCGCTGAAGAACTATGCTCGCGCAAAGGGCGACGACGTGCGGCCATTCAAGCAAATGCAACGCACCGAGGCAGCCAAGCTGCAGTACCGCGTGGACTCGGTGCTCGGCAACATTACTCGCTCCTCCACTCGCAAACTGCGCGTGGCGACGGTGGCGGCGGAGCTGAGCCGCAGCTCGTATCTCAGCAATCACATGAACCAGAAGGACACGGAAGCCCTCCGCCGCGTCGTGCGCCGCTCTGAAAAGAAGGTGCGCGTGGAGAAGGACCTCTTGGACCTCCCCGAGTACATGAAGATCAAGAAGGCCGACGATGTTGCCGCATACACGAAGCGTGTTCGTGCAGGCCAGACACGAGCAAAGAAGTTCCGCGAAGTCACACGCCCAGCTGCGGCAGATCCCCTCAAAGCGGTTGCTTCTCGTCTGAGGTCCTCTCAAAAAAAGGAGAAGTAATGCTGCCGTGACGGGGCCAGAGGCGCCACCGCTTTGCAAAGACGACGCAAACCGAAAAACCGAAAGACCGTCCACTCTCCGGCCGTCTCCGAGAGGTCTCTGTCGTTGCCCCCCTCTGACACCGCTGTTCTCCGTGGTAGCTCTCGTTTGGCATCATTTTATTTTTCTCATTATCCCTCTCGAGTAACTAATATGCGCGTAAGCGTCGAACAGGGCAGATGGGCTCTTCCCGTTCTTCGCACAATAAATCACAAGCAATCAAGCAACGAGACAACATCAGCCGGCAGTGCCGTGACATGCGGAAGGAGAAATGGAATGTTAGCGTCTTTTCGGGCTGATGGTGCCCTGCTTCGCTTCAGCTTACCCACACCCGCGTTAGCATTTACGACGACCCTGCTGAAGACATACAACGTTGTGGCGGCGCGTATCGTCAGTGGTGCGTGGGCGAGCAGAGTGCAAGGCGTCAGCATCGACTCAGTATCGGCGCATCTTGCATCCCCTGTTCCATATCCTGCGATGGGAAAGGAGTGTGACAAGATGACTTGTAGTAGAGCCACGCTTGGTATCTGGTACTTGTTAATGCCCCTAACCCCTGCACCCTCCCCTCTCCCGCACGTGACCAAAGCATTGCTTGTAGCACACGGTGTCCCTCTCGTGGACCCTTTCACTCCTATCGTCGCCAAGCATTGCACTCTCTGTCTTCTTGGTGTTGATATTCCGGGATTTCCTTATTGTTTTAGTGTGTTCGTTTGAGATTCTCATTTTGCTTTTCATCAAATTCATTGCTGGTTCTCTGTGCACGCTGCGTCTGGTTGTCGCTCTATTTGTAGCACCGGCAGAGGAAAGCCACTAACGTTACGGCGGCAGTGCTCAGCTGTCGCCATCCTTTCCCATTGCCACACCAAAAAACCGGGCAACTTTTTGTGTTGCTTCCCTTTGGCGCCTACCAAGGGTCTTTCCTCTTACAACGGAGGAGGCACTGAGACACCGACTGTGTACTTTGTGTTTTCGTTGCCTGTCCTTCCAAGGCGCGTCTCCTCTTCGTCCTCAATTAAGCGCGGTTGGTAGGATTCACTAGTAGCCATGACCACAGACGCCTCGCCTGTCAACCGCTACTTGCTGTTCGACCGCGCAGATGACTTCCGCACATCTGACAAGATTATGTATGCCTTGCGGACAGGCCGGGTCTTTGAGAATGGCAAAGAAATGAACGCCCTTGGGGCATCTGCCTCCTCGCACGGCACGGGCACGGAGACAGTGCGGCCTGGCTCTAGTTTGGAGTCAGGGCTGCAGAAGCGGTTTCTCGTGCGCACCTTGGATGAGGTGAAGCGCGGCTTCTCCAGCTTTGGCGACCGCCAGCTGCCGCCCGTGACACCCAGTACAGACGCAACTGCCTTTACCAATGCACAGAGCGCGCACTCCTCACCGGAAATGCTGTCCTCACACAATTTCAACGTAACGGTGGACACCGAGCTGACGCCACTGATGCTTGAGGACAACGAGGAGCTCGATGCGAGGCCGTGGGACAACATTGGCGCGCAGGCAACTTACTGGAGCTGGCCGATCGAGACTCTCTATCAGAACTACCACGTGGTGCACGCCATTGATTTTGGCCAGTCCACGTTCGACGTGTCAAGCAACGGCGAGGTCTTCGCAGACCGAATTCCGAGCATTGTATCAGCGCTGCTGCATGTCATTGAAACCACGCTACGTGCACGCGACCGAAGTGTGTCGGCCATCAAGGCCTGGCTGGCGGCGAATGTGGCTAGTGAGGAGACCCACCGCCGTGTGTTGGCGCAGGTGTGGGACCCCACCATCCTTGTGTCTATCATCCTCATCAACGCCCCCAAGTCACTCGAGGCGGCCGTCCCTTTCACCGTTCCGCGGCACAAGGGCACCGGCCTTCCGCGTGCGCAGAGCAAGCAGGCACTGGCCAGCGACACGAATGCCACGGAGGCCGAAAACGGCGAGGAGGACGAAGAGGATGAGGACGGTACTGGACCCACGGATGAGGTGCCCATCTTCCCACCCTCTCACACACGCTTCACTGCCTTTGAAGCGGACGGAGGCACCGACAAGGCTGACAACACCCTCGTCACAGGCATTCCCATCCTCTCCCGTGTCGATGCGCGCCGCCTTATCCAGGACGCGACGGTGGTGGAGCGGCTCCGTGAGACACTCCTCATGTACGAGAACGCATGTCGTCAGCGAGGGAAGGACGCGTGGCCGGAATCGAATCTATCGTCCACCATCGAGTACCTCGTCCGCACTGCACCAGAGGCCACCGCGGAATGCCACAGCCTTGTGCTCACCACAAACACGCGCTCCATGTTCTGCACCGATACCCTCTCGTTCCTGGAAAGCGTCGTCCGGAGAAAAAATTTGGTGATTTCGGTGGTGGCGCTGAACCGCCGCTTTGCGATCGACTCCCCCCGTCTGAGTCCGTTGGCGCAGTTCCTCTCCTCGGTGGGTGGCTTCGCGGTGCACATTGATTACTGGCTCTCACTGGCGGCCACGCGGTTGAACAGCGACTGGTGCCAGCGCTTCGAAGGGGCAAGGTGCCTCGCGCAGCAGCTGTTTGTGCATCTCGTGAACCACTTTCCGGTAGCTTCCTACGGCATCACGCAGCGGCACGCCTTCTCCGCGGAGCAGACAGATCGCGTCGTGTTGTACGACTCCGAGAAAGGGCTTCCTGACTTCGTCACCGGCTCCTCGCGTTCCACGTTGAGCCTCCTGCGCGCTGTCGCGGAGGCCCGGTTTAACGAAGGATGGTCTGTGTTGATTGACTACAAGGACGAGTCCACGGCAGCGCATCTGGTAGCACGGGCGCAGCACTGCTTCCATCGTGGTGCCTTGGTGCTGCACTACGAGATGGACATCAATCGGCCCGCGGTGTACCGCCGCCTGTTGATATCGGGCACGCGAGCCTTGGTGGATCACTTTTACCGGCTGCGTGTCGACGAGCTGGGGATGGCGTCTCTGAACGAGTCGGTGGGAACGTGGCTGACGTACTTGGCGCTGCTCCGCCTACAACTGCACAGTTGGCTGCGAGCGGAGCAGACCATGCTGGAGCTGCTGAACATGGGTCCCCGCACCGCACCGGCACTCAAGGAGCTGCGCGCGCTCACGTCGTTCACTGGCGTCATGGCGGAGTGGCTCAACATGTGTTCGGTGTCCTCTGTTGGACTTTTTTTTCGTCAGGAAAATGTCATTCCTGGCAGCTTCGCAGGGAATGCGCGCGGCACCGCTTCTTCTCCCTTGGCGACCATGCCCACAGCCAAGGCGCTGGTGCGTAGGGCTATGCTACAGCAGCACCGCCAAGTCGGCGGCGACGACGAGCTGACGTTTGTACGGATAGATGACGGTTCACTGATGGGCGGCCCCTTCCTGTACGTGGTGCAGTGCTTCCCATTCTACGATGCTGCTGCGTACGACGGCAGTGGTGGTAGCGCTGCCCCCAGCGGAGGTGTCGCGGCTGGGATTGCTGGTGGCTATGAGTGCCGCGTCAGCTTTTTCTTGTGTGATCGTGAGGCGCAGCAGCGTCTGCTTCTCGGTATCACGGACACTCTGCTGAAGGCTACTTGCGCCGGCACGGCGACAAGCACGCCGACGGAGTCGAGGTTAGGGAGTCCCGCCAGCAATTCACTGGGGGCGACTCCGCACAGTGTCACAGGGTCCCGTCTTTCCTTGAGTGCCTCAGCGACCCTGGTGAACCAGCAAGCGGTGCTGCTTGTGATTTCTGCCATGTCCCCGAGACGAATGGAGCTGCTCTCCTACTACACCGAAAACATTGGCAGCGTTCCATCGCCCAACTCCCCCACTGGCGCGTCCACTTTCGCGCTGCAGCCAGGCAGCCCGTTGGCACGGCCACCGCTGGCGAAGGGCACCCGAGCCGGGGGTTTCTCACCCGCCACACCTGTTCAGGCCGCTAGCCGCGGGTCGGCATGGCAGTACTCCGTCGTGCTGCAACGCACCCTCAGGGCACCGTACGTTGCGTTTCCGTGGGCCCTCGCCAACGCGCGCTCCTTCAAGTGGCTCTTCACTTGCGAGGACCGCTTCGACAACTTTTACGAGGACGCCTTCAAGTTCTTCATCATGCGCCGCGTGCGGGTGGCGAGCAATGTGCTTGTGTGCTACAACGCCATTCGCAAGGCGGTGCTGCACCGGGAAGTCTCACCGCCGGGGGCCGGGGAGGGGGAGAAGGTGAACATTTTTGACCTCATTGAGGGTCTCACGACCATGACCCCGTCCGCCTCGGCGCGGCAGCACGCGGCGGTGTCGTCGTCGTCCTCTTTGTCTGCAGGGTGGGGTCCTGATACGAGCTTCTCCATTTATCGCCTGGCAACCCCCTACAAACACATTGACGGGTGCATGTCCACGCGCACCCTTATCGAGGACATTGCGGAGGACGTGCACATTGTGACGGCTCTCTACTCTTACAAGGTGTTCTCCCGCCACCGGGCCGCGGGTGAGCATTCGTCCGCTGCGGGCAACGATGGCAGCACGCACGGAATGGGTGGTGGGCACATGGCTGTGTCGTCCTTTGGGCCAGCGGAGCGTCGGACGGTGTACCTGCAGCAGCAACGGGCCCTCGGCGCGACGGTGATCAAGGCGCGCATGGACTCCCTTTTTGGGTACCTGCGGGCGGAACGCATGGAGCTCATGTCCTTCCAGAGCCCGCGCTCCTTGGGCGAGAATGGGTGCGTGCGACTGCACGCCAAGATGGCGCACCTTGTCGCCTCCATGGGGGACCGGCACGTGACCGCGTCATGCAGTGCGTTTAACGCAGGGCTGCTGCGCGCGATCGGCGTACTTCCTTCGAGCAGGGAGGCGGGGGACTGTGGTGACGACGCGGCCGTAATGGCGGCGGCCAGCAACGGTGTGCGCCTCCTCGTATCACTCCTCTACCCCATCCGCTATCACACCATCACGTTTCTGATCATCGCGGAAAAGCCGTGCGCGACAGCCCATTCCACAAGGGCGGTGAGCGTGGGCATCGCCTTCCTGGATGCTGCCCTCCTCGACTATGGTCTGACGCAGCGGTACTGCGAAGAAATGAATCCCACAGCCAAGGTGCCGGGATGGCCAGGGGACACCGCTGTCGTGACGTCCATCAAGCACATTTTGTCATCTTTCGCAACCATCTACACCTCGAAACAGCTCATGAACAAGCTCACGGCAACCGATGGGGAAAGCGGGGCGGCGGAGGACACACAGGAGATGTTGGACGACCTCAATCCACTCTTCAACGAGCTGGAGGTTTACGCGACGGAGGCGGACGTTACGCATCTACTGAGAGCAACGGAAATGCGCCACGGGTGGACACGCGGCGTGGTCCCCGACCCCTCACAGCTGCAGCAGGCGCTGCAGAAGGCCATCGCAACACTGGCTCTCCTCGGCGCCCGCTCCTTTCCCTCCCGGCCCGCCGTCTTCTTTCCGGCGTTCGGAGGCACCAGCAAGGCGGCACTGCCCCCGTGGCTCTCCACGGTGTCGGGCAGCGAGCGCAATGGCGCAGATGCGGCGATGGATGTGGGGGTCTTTGACACGACGCTGCCCATCGCCTTTGCGTGCTGCGTGTGCCTGGAGAAACGCCGGTCGGACGCGTGCACTGGGGATGCCGCCGCACCCCCTGAAAAAGAGTACTTTTGGCTGTCCAGCGCCAACAAGTGCGATGAGGCGATTTCATTCCGCACGCCTGAAGAGAGAGACCTCTCTGCACCGGCTTCCACGGACCACACAGAGGACGGGGCGGGTGCTGCTCCGAGTGCCTACACACGCATGACACTGCGCGTGTTTGTCAAGACGGTTGCCCGCGAGCTGCTCGACTTATTTACGGAGCCAACTTTCTTGCCTCCCCCTCGCGTGGTGCGCGCGGTACTGCAGTACATGCTATTCCGCTACAAGCCAGGAACCGAGGCACCCACAGGCGGCGAGCGCACGGGCGGTTCCACTGGCAGCCGCGGCCGGAGTGCCACCACCGCTCGCGACAAAGAGGACGGTGCCACGGTGAACGTTGTGGCCAAACCACTGGGCAACAGCTCAGGTGGGCCCAGCGGGGCCGCCGCCACCGCCCCTGCTGACCCGACCACGGTTAGGGGTGCGGACGGTGCTACGAGCGTCAAGGCCCTGGATCTCTTGTGGCACGGCTGCCTGGACTTTGCGTCCTTCCCCGATACCGTGGAGCGGGCCATTCGCGTGATGGTGGTGCGTCCGTTGGTGGTGAAACTGGCCGCGTTTGCCCTCCACGCAACCTTCTACACGGCGGGCTTTAACGAGCTGCGTCGCCAAATCATGAGCGCGGGTGCGACGGACGCCGACGGCAAGGTCACCGCGGCTGCACGGGGGAAGGACGCTGGAGGTACGCTGGTCATCTTCACGCAACCGTCGCTATCGGTGTGCCGCTCTGCCTCCCGGATCGCGGGTATTTCCGCTATGCTGCGTGACGTTGTGGCCCCTGCCCTGCACAGCTCCACCGTCTTTCAATCCGCCGTCTTTCCCGTTGAATTCACTCAGCAGGCGACCACCTATCGCAGCGTGGATCCGAAGGAGGCTGCCCTGGATGTCTTTCGGCGCTGCGTTGAGGAGGACCACATGTGCATCATCCCAACGACCAAGGAGCACGGATACGCCGTTGTGCCGAACGGCGCCTTTTTTGGGAAGCGGTGGATTCTCGTGCAGATGGAGATTCAGCCCTCGCTTCTGCTAAACAAAGCCAGCATCTTGTACTTTGACGCTGAGCCACCCGAGGGAAAGCAGGACGGGCGTGGCCCGCACGCTGTGAGCAGTCTGCTGCAAACCCACATTTACACCAAAATCACGCAAATCAGCCAGCTGCACTTGTTGAAGCAATTGCGCGATAGTCAGTACGCCAACACGGAGCTGGTCCCACTCAATTGGGGAAACCAGTTCACCACTATAGGCACCGGCACGACAAGTTCCCGCGGCGGCATCACGGGCGTCGGCAGCACAGCCTCAAACTATGCGAGGAACATGACTTCACTCACCGCAGGACGAAACGCAGGCCAGGCGGGGCAGCGCGGCGCTGGAGCTGCTCGGAGCGCGACGAATGAGGCGGTCGCGTCGGGTAGCAGCACCTCCGCGCCGTCCACGAGCTTTTACCTGCGCGGCACCGATGTCCTGCGCATCCCCATCTACTACAAGCTCCAGCAGTACTGCCACAAGCTGCTCAACTTTGTGACCAATAACAGCACACGCCTCGAGCTGTTCCAGGTATACAACCGCGAGCAATGCTTTGTCGTGGCCGATGACGAGGAGGGGGACATCTTCCACTACATTCGTCTTGTGTTTGTGAAAGACCTTGGGCAGACGGTGTCGGCCACACAACCGTCGCCACAACTCTCGCAGAGCGACCGGTGTCCTGAGATGGTGGTGCAGCTCTTCACGGCGACCTCTAACGCATCCATTCGGCGACCCCTCCGTAAGCTGCAGGATTTCTGCTACTACCTCGCCGTTCAGGAGCTGCAGGGCCACCTGAACTACGTCAACAGCATCAGCTTCAACGATTTGGTGTTTCTGCAGAATCAACCGCTTGCTCCTATTGTGATTGACGTCTCGGAGAGTCCGGGCGGAGAAACGACGAACGAGGATGTTCCCCTCGTGTTATCTCTCCTGTTTCTCAACTTGCGAGAAAACAAGTTCAAGCTGCTCGACTTCCAGGACGGCGAACAGTCGCACACGAAGAGCGTGTTTGTGAAGCACTACATCCTCGACGAGGAGGACGCCGCCGGGGCGAAACAAGGAAAGGGGGCTGGCGTTGGTTCTGCCAACCGCCTGCACACACCCTCAGAGCCACACCCGTCCTCTACCGCTGGAGCTGGTGGTGAACCCAGCTCTGAGGCAGCGTCTAGAGGGGCGGAGGCCAACCTTGATGAGGAGGCGAGTGCCAAGTTGGGAAAGCAGCGGACGATGCGCTTCGTCAAGGTGGCGGATGGGCAAACGGATGTGCTCTGCTCCTGCGCGCTGCGGTGGTGCGAGGACCCTAGCGACCCTCGTGCCCATCTCATCTCCATGGACCGCTTCCTTACAAAAGTTCCGTCGGAGCGTTACATCAATGGGGAATCGGAGCGCGCCATCATGAAGCAACTGGGCGATTTGGTCGAGGACACCAAGGCTCAACTCGCCTTCCACGTGCTCTCTCGAAGCCAGCGGCCGTGCGTGCCGCTTCCCCGCGTCCCCGAATGCACCGAGGATCTTTTGAGCATCGCGGAGAGAGTCACGTCGGCGGAGTCCTCTCTGCTGCGCTTCCGGGCATTCTCCCTTGACGACGTGAGTCCTGCGGTGTTTCCGTATCTCGTCGAGCGCCTGTGCGGCGCCGTCCGACCCTTTTCACCGCGGTGCTGTGAGGGTGACTTGGGTGACTCGGCCTCGCTGCACGCGCTCACCAACTTTTCCTGGGCGTGGATGGAGAAGCAGCAGAACAACCCTACGACGGACCAGCACGTTGTCTACGTGATGTGTGGGTACAACATTGGCGTTGACGACGCACCGGAGGCCGCCGCAGCAACGATACCCGAGGCACACGTCTTGCCGTACAGCATCCCAGAGCTGGCCTTGACTGCGACCACGACGGAAGAGCACCAAATCGGTGTGCTGCGAGAGCAGGGTCTCTCGTCTGGTGGTCCTGTCATGGGTCTTCGCGTCGTCATGAAGATTTCTCTCATGGATGGCCTTTGTGTTGGCGTGTTCAACATGCGCGACTCGGACTACTTACTGCGCATGCTCTCACATGTTGTGCACGAGATGGAGGAAAAGTCCTGGCTGCTACAGGACATTCTCATGCAGCGACTGGGGTTCGCCGTTCCGTCTGCCTTCAACGAGGCCGATCTGGCGCGAAACTGCTGCGGCGACGCTACCAACGTTTTGCAGAACAAGACGTTGGCCATCACGGGGGACACCTATCGCCGTCGCGTCAACAATGTGCGCTTCCGTCCGCATCTCGAGGACGCCGCGGACGACTTGGCCGTAATTGTTGAGGGGCTGTACAACCGTGGACTTATCGTGAACTACGTCTTTCCGGTCGAGGATGCCATTGCCGTTCTGTTCAATGAACGTGGGCACTACACGTTGCGTGACTGTGAGCAGGTGCTTGAGTCGTTCTTGCGGGATGGCGTTCTTGTGAAGGAGCCAGACAGCGCACTGCGCGCACAGGTGCCCCTGCTGCGAACGATTCACATCAAAGGGAGCGGTGCGGCTTCTGTCTTGCAGCCATTTAACTGCCGCCTAGCGGAGGTGAGCGGGGTTCCAGCAGACGCTCTAATCGCATGCGATTACCACCGCCACGTCCTCGCGACGCACATTATCGTCGAGGCCCAGAACGCTAGGTCTGAGGTGGCTGAGGTACTTAGCGAGTGCGACGCGCTGTGGCAGGCTGGCCCGCAGGACAACGTTCTCGCCCTTGCCAAGTCGATTGTGACGCTTCAGATGAAGAGCAAGCAGGTGTTTGGCGCACGTGTGCCGGACTTCTCGTTGCGGCGTGAGCGGTGGACACCGAGCGATGACATCTTGGACGAGAATCTTCCTCTCCACGGCGGCCGCGGCCCGACGCTGGCGACGGCCGTGGACGCTGCCATGCGCTCGTACATCCACCACCTGCGCCAGCTGTACCCCTCTATGTGCATCATCGACCTCGACCCCGCCGATCCACTGACCACCAACGAGGAAGTGCTGCTGAATCGACTCAAGTGCCGTTACGGAAAGGTCACCCCTGAGAACGGCACTGTCATGCGGTTCGGCACGCACCTCTACTACGCCGTCATCCCGTTCGCGGACCTGCTGCGCTGCAAAGGCATGCACGAGCGGTACGGCCACTTCCTGCCCATGGTCCTGCCCCCCGTCGCCGATGCCCACGCGGCGGCGAGCACGCCCATCACCAGCTCCGGCCTCTTTGTGGTGGAGGTTGGCTTCCAGGTGGTGCACTACGCGCTGGATTTTTTCGTGGTGAGCGGCACCAGCGTGCCCCTCAGCGTGGCGGCAAAGGTCGCCGCAGACTTCAAGCAGAGTCTCCTCTTCGACAGCTTTCTCTACGACTCATCTGTGCAGCACCTGCAGGAACGGCTGCGCTCTTACACTGCCGACTTGCCTGGCTACGTGGACATGGCCACCGCGGCTGCAAACCTCGTCAAGTACTACCCATCTCCCCCAGCCAACAGTGTGCACATCGCGGACGTCTTTCGCATCACAGACCCGCGAGTTATGCGGCTCCGCGGCCTCGCCCCAGGCACAGGGGCCCGCACTAGCCGCCGCGACACAGCGGGCCGTGTACAGCAGAGAGGCTCCGCAACAGATGGCGGCGGGGACACAACAGCAAGCGACACCAACGCAGGCAGCTGTAGCACTGGCAGCGGGCAGGCCCTGCGGAAGGGCTTCCTGGTGCTGGTGCCAGAGAGAAACGGCAAGACATCACTGCTCCGCTCTCGCACCGGGGAGAGCTACCTCTTCTGCGGCTTGATCCTCTGGGAGACGGCGCAGCTGGTGGTGCTCTTGTCCACTGAAAAGGACCCCAGTCACTGCATGCGTGTGCCCAACGACGACCTTCCCGGGATGGTCCTGCAGGCCAAGCGGCTCCTCCTCATGCAGCTTCTTGAGAGCACCCAGCAGGAACGCCTTGACGCCGCCTGGGACAAGTTCCTCTGCGACTGCAACAGCGGCAGCGGCGGGGGTGAGAAGGCAGATGCTGCGGTGGGCGACCCAACGTTTGGCAGCTCTCATCTTACCAGCCCAGGGAGCCGCGGGCACGCGCTCGCACGGACGCCTGTTTCTCCCCTGCAACCCAAGGATCTGCCAAGCTACGACGAGTTCGAGTTACTGAGGAGCCACTGCCAACGTGTCGTACTCCAGTCGTACCGTCCCGTTTTGCAGTCTATGGTGGGGGATGTGGAGTGGGTCGGCGACTCCTCCAACCTCCTTCGCGCAGCGCAGGCGCTCTTCCCAAATTGCGTCGTGCGCGTGCTGTGGAAACCCACCCGCACGACGCCCACAGCGGCAGAGATGGCGAGTGGCGCGGCAGCGGCAAGGACTCGCAGCGGGGCGGGGTCCCCCTCTTCCTCACCGAATGGGCACGGACCAGCGGTCGGCGCCAACAGCGGTATCCCCAGCGGGAACGGCTCTGGCACTCCTGTTGGCCCAGGGACCCCGCCTCCTGTGGTGACAGGCCGCGGTAATGAGTCCGAGGTGGCGCTGCTCTTGAGGCGCTCTAGCAGCGGCTTCACCTGCGGCTCCCCACTCCTTCCCAAGGCGTCTCCGCTATCGGCCTCGGGTGGAATTGCGTTTGGCAGTGCCGCGGCTCCCACTGCCAACGGCGTTGGCGGGTACGACGCGGCGACGCTGTTTTCTACGAATGGGCTCCCGGGCCGCGTGATTTTCACCTTTGCCAGGAACGACGCGCGCGCGCGCAGCTTTCTTGCGATGGAGTGCTGGTCGATGCCCGGCTGTGAGCCGCCGTTCGTGGTGGAGGACATTAGTTTCTTCCGGCGACCGGACGAGGGACATCAGCACCTGTCCCTCGTGGCCACTCTCTCCCGCGCGGAGAGCCGGTTGTTGCTGCAGTTCATGAAGCTGATTACCAACGCCATGTTCGCCACCATCATTCCGTGCTCGTCTCAGGTGATGGCATGATGCGCGGAAGAGGTCATGACGCCACGATGGTTTACGCTAGTCGAGGTCAATCCTGTTTGCTCTCTGTTACTACGGTGCGCTGTTACCGTTGGCAATGTGCACTCCCTCTGTTTTTCTTTTTGTATGTGTCCGGTGCTTCTCACGTCTACACAAGCGAAATGCATTCCGAAGAATAGGAAAAGAAGGTGTCGAATAAAGCAGTGACGACACCCACTTATGACTGTCACTGTGATGTCACCGCGCAATGATCTCTCGCGTCCGATGGGTGGGTGACCGTGTAGGGTTCTGTGGTCTTGCTGCCTCTGCGGACCTTTGTGTTGCTTTTGAACCGTCATCTCATTTTCCGATTGGTGCCCTTCCCCTTCCCTTTTCCGGTTGTACCCATGCAGTCAAAAGACCTTTCATCCCTTAGCACCCGTCACGCCGCTGGCCATTCACAGACACAGATTTTTCTTCACGTTCTGATTTGTCACCAAGTACTGAGCGTTGAAATCACTCACTTCTTTTTAATTTTTTTTATAACTTCCAAGAGCCTATTCCGGTAGGAGAAGGAGACTGGAGCAACTTCCCGTGGTCATTTTCCTGCCACGCCGCCGCCCGTGTACATGCACTCCAACCACCATTGTGGCCCACACTCGCCTCGCCAGGGAACCATTCACATCACAACAACCGCCGCCTGCACAGACACGCACCTCCATCCCGACGTTTCGGCTACATTGGGAGAGGTGTGTTCGATCACCGTAAGGCTATCTGCCCCACAAATACGTCCTCCTGCACAGAGCGGGGAGGCTCGGCGACCCATTGCTGCCCTGTCGCTCGCAGTGGACGTCGAGACCCATGAGCTCCTCCTTTGGCAAACAGACGCCTACCAACCCGTCTTCCTGAACGGTGTCCGTGTCAACACTCCAGATCCGATTGCCTTGCGAGATGGATCTGTGGTGGGGATTCATCCGTCCATTGCCGCGGTCCCCCTAGACCTGAAACCCGCGCTCTCACACAGCCCATCGACTCACTCCGCGACTGGCGGCGCGGCTGAGCAACCACAGGAGGCGGCTCCTATCCCGCGCGCCGTATCCCATTCGGGCACCTTTGACTTGGCGATGCTGGACTACCGCCAAGTGGTGAGGTGCCCCCCAGCGCTTGACCCCGACAGTTGTGAGCAACGACTCCCCGTGGCGATGGAGAGGCGCCTCAGCGGACCACCTTTTCCGCTGGCGCGACCTCGCGTCATGCCCGCACAGGAGAGAACTCCGCTGGAGGCAGCTTTTGCCAGCACGACGAGAGCTGATGCAAGCTTCTCCAATAATCCTTCCAACTCCACCGGTACGATCGCCGAAGGTGCCGTCTTGTACACGGCGAAGGAGGCTACTGTGTCAGAGGCATATTCGGAAGCCGCAACACCGTCGCTCTCCGGCAACGTTGCGTGTTGTCCAGAAACCGCAGCAGCACGACATAAGGAGCCCTTCCTTCGTGCGCCGTCTTCCCACCCTACCTCTCCAGAGGTGAAGGCGCCCCGCAGCGAAAGTGTGGGTTCCCCACCTGTCGCGGCTGGGGCGTCAGGTCGGTGGCACCCTGCCGGTTCTGCCGCCTTCCCATCCTTGGCTGACGCGGAGGAGCGGCTGCTGGATGAACGGGTGCGCCGCGCGGCAGCCGCAGCGGACCTGTCTTCTCTGTCTCCTCTCGTGAGCCATCAAATGAGAAGCGCATCGAGGAGCGACGACTGGGATGCAGTGTCGCCTCTGTCGTGGCGCGAGCTGACACCCGTGGACGCATCTGGTAGCGTTGTACGCGCACATTTCGGATCCGGTCCCGACATGCCCTCGCCGTCCACGAGCGGGAGTGCGTCCTGGTCGTATTCTGCCGCACTGCACGGTGTCCCCATCGCCCCTGTGGCGCTGTGCGTGGCGCATTCGGTCGTGCGAGAGGGCACCATTGAGCCAAGGCAAATGGACGGAGGCGAGGCGGAGGTGAAGGGAGCAGCTGTGGTTGCAACAGATGGTGGTGGTGCGGAGTCTGTCCGCCGCCGGCGCTTCTCGTCATTGGTTAGCGACACCGTTCTTTCCCAGCGCACCCGCAACACCATCCGGCGTGTGTCCCAGTTCTACGCCCCAGTGAAGGTGGGCGAGCACCGCGCCGCCGCCACCTGCTTGCTTGGCATGCTCTCCGCCCACTACGATCCCACCCACCAGCGCCTCCTTCCCTTCGCCCCCGCAGAGCGCCGGCGCCTCTTTGAGCTGTGCGACGGCATCCTTGTGCAGTGCCGTGAGAGGCTGCGCACGACGGAGACGGTCCTACGCCTGCGCTCGCCCCTCTTTTGTTGTGGAGAGGTGAACGGAAGCGTCGCCGCGCTGTGGGGCGCCGTCCTGCAGCACGTGTGCCCCTTTGGAAGCATGTCTCTCTTGACGACGCCTCTGCTCTTCCTTGGGAACTACACAGGTCGCAGCGTTGCCGCCGAAGCTAACATGCACACGCTGATGCTTCTCCTCGTGCTGAGTGTGCTGTCACCCGTTCCAGTGCACCTGATCCGCGGTCGCAACGAACTGCTCGGTTGTGGCCACGGCAACGCCTCGCTGCTCGCCCAATGTGTCGAGTTCTTTGGGCAAGACGCAGGAGCCGCTTTCCACACGCAGGTCCGGAAGTACCTCACCGCACTGCCCCTCGCCGCCATCGTGGACGACTGCATATTTGCCACTCACCGCGGCGTGCCGTCAAGGCACGTGCCGCCCCGTCTTCGGTCCCAGACCCCCTCTTTCCCCCCTGCGACATCGCCGTCTGCCAGCAGCAGCGCCGTGGTCCCAACAGAAACGTTCTTTGACCGCGTGTTGGCCAACGGCGTGCCGCACCGGTGCTTCCGGAAGGGCGGCACCTCTCGGACGCAGGGAGGTAACAGGGCACGGGAGAATCAGGCGTGTCGACGACTGCTCCGCGAGCTCATCGGGAGAGAGGATGGGGAGTCCATTGCCACCTCCGCCACTTTTCATTCCCATTCCGTAAGCACAGAACCCTCGCCGGTCTGCAGTACGAGAGATCTTCACGCCTTCCTCACTCGATATGGATTGACAACCGTACTGCTCGGGACCCGAGGCGGTGATGCTGGTGTCCGCGTGACTGAACGCGGTCGAGTGGTGTGTCTCTCGACAGCCGCAGCCGTCTCAGAGAATGCCTTTGTTGACCGCTTCCGCAGCAATGGCGGTGGCTGCGTTGTTGCGCCGGGCATGCTGCAGCTGGTGTGCTGGCGCGTAGAGGAGGGGCAGACCACCACCTCCGCCGTCTCCTCTTTGCCTGTTCCTCGCTTACCGCTCCAGAGCAGCGTCCCTCAATCACCCTGTCACGACGAGGAGAGCACATCAAAGCCAACTGCTCTGATCAACGACGTCCCTCGTTCTGCCGACGATGGGCACACGAACCGCAGGCAGACAGACGGGAATGGCGGGCCGGTTGGCAGGGGTGGCTTCATCCTTCCCAATTTCTACGATATGCTGACACCTTCGTCGCGCCTTCACTCCACTGCCTCGGACCTGGCTCTCCTGACCCCTGAAGACGGACCTCGTCCTGTGCGACGCCGTGCGGAAATCGAGTTTGGTTAGCAAGCCTGAAAATCATCACAACAGTTTGTCTTGGTGTCTTTGCAGCGAGGTGGTATTCCACTTCTCGTTCGTGATTCCAGGTAACAAACGTCCTCCCTGCTTTTAATGCGTGCTTTCATGTAACCCAGTCTAACCCCCCTTCCTACCCTCCCCCACACCCTTTGGCCTTATGTCTCACTATTCGTTCCGATGTATCACTTAGTGGAAGGCACCGTGCGCGATGGTCTTCTGTTTCGCACGCTTTCCAAACGCTATTTCATCCTCTAATCTTTTCACAACTCTCGTTCCAGTTTGGTCCTGCACCAGCACAACTGTCACCTAGCATGCCCTCGACTTTTACCTTTATTCGTAGTGGCGTATAGCTTTTATCAGTTTTTTTTCTTTTGAAGTACGTTTCACTCTCTCTCATTCCTTTCCGATATTGCTTTTTGGAGGGGACACCTTCTCATGCTTACCACTACGACAATAGTATAGCCAAATGAAGAATCATAAGTTTCCCGTCTCGGGTTCAGTGGATGGGAGAGCAGGTAGCTGTCGGGTCTCAGTGCCTGTCGCAGCACTCTTGTACCTTGAGAGCTTCCGAACCACGGTGGTAGGATCACCTCAGTACGACGAAAACAAAGAGAAACGGAAATGGAAGCACTTGCTTTGGCAGCTTCCTGTATCCTTAGTTCCCATCAACGCGTGTACTCCACCTCTCTCTCTATCCCTCTTCTCCTTCGTATATGCAAATAGAAGCACCCCTTCTCCACACTACTGGAAAGGTTGTATTTAGATTGGGTGGCATTGTTAACGGCAGAGGTTTGGGAAAGGAGTACCTAGTCTTCCCCAAGAATCTACGGTTGACGCGCCCCTATAAGGGAAAACTTTGCATTGACCTACAACGACACACGAGCGTGCTTGTTCATCTTCCACCTCCTCACAGTTGGCAGTGTCTGAATCGGCATCATGAACGGTCTCTCCAGCAGCCCTCGCCCTAACGGCGAGCGTCGCGGCTCTCGGTCCATGGCTGCTGCGGCGACGGCGAACGCGTCTCGCAAGCAGAGCTACCTCTCCATGTCAAAGGAGATCCACTCGGAAGGCGCCGCCGCGAACAAGGCCGCACCACCCGCAGAGGATGTCGTCATTGAGCGCATCCTCAAGGCCAGCGATCCCAACCTCATGTCGACGCCTGTCTACTTTGACTTCAAGAAGGAGGCCCGCGTCTACAAGTTCATGCCCAGTGTCGGTGCGGCAACGAACCACTTTGAACTGAATGGTGGTGCAGTCCGCAAGGATGCACCAGAGGCTGTTCAGCAGCAGGAGGACCGTGCCCGCCGTCTGCGCGAGGTGGCGCTGGCCGCCGAGGCGGAACTGAATCCGGCGCTGGTTGATGAAGGGGTGTCGACCAAGATCCTCAAGAACCAGTTCAACTACAGCGATAGAGGCAGCCAGACCATGAACAACATCATGAAGGAGCGGGCCGTCATGACGGACCCACCCCCGGCCGTCAGCTTCGGCGCCATGGCCACGGCGTGGGAGATCTACGACGCCTACGAGGCGGACCGCATGCAGGCGGAAAAGGCGGCGGCGGCCCAAAAGAAGGCCGCGGCTGCCCACCGCGCTGGCAAGGAGGAGGACGCATCCATGGCGGCCGCTGCCAACAAGGCGAGCATCCGTGATGAGGCGACGGCGGGCGGCTCGCGCTCGGTCGATGCCATCCTGAGCTCTGACCCCTTCCGGAACGCTGTAAAGGTGATGGAGCGCATGATTAACCAGAACGACTGCTTTGATATCATTGACGACTTCAAGTTCTGGGAGGACCAGAGTGACTTGTACAAGGAGGACGGCACGCTGCTGCCGCTGTGGCAGTTCTACACCAAGCGGACCAAGAACCACGCTGTCACCAGTATTGCCATCAACCAACACTACAACGATTTGTTTGCCGTGGGCTACGGCAGCTACGACTTCCACAAGCAGGTGAAGGGGACCATTCACTGTTTCACCTTCAAGAACGCCGTGCCTGCAGTGAATGGCGTGTCCCTGCCCGCCTCGCCGGAGCTTAGCTTCCACACCGATAGCGGTGTTCTCTGTCTCGCCTTCCATCCTACCCAACCCTGGTATCTTGCCTGCGGCCTCTACGACGGCTCCGTTTGCGTGTTTGACCTGCGCATCCGCGATCCCAAGACGCAGCAGAAGCCTCTGTACTCCGCCACCGTGCGGACCGGCCAGCACGCGGATCCGGTGTGGCAGGTGTACTGGCGCACGGACAGCGCGATGGAGCTGAGCTTCAACTCCGTCAGCACAGACGGCCGCATCACCAGCTGGACTCTATACAAGAAGGAGCTCCTCTCCAAGGAAGTGCTCACGCTGACCACCGGCGCCGTGTCTTCAGACCCAGAGGCGATGCTGCTCAGCCAGCTCGGCGGCATGTGCATGGATAACTCCGTCATCCACGGCGCGGCGGTAGTGGGCACCCAGGAAGGCGCCGTGCTGCTATGCTCTACGTCCTACAACGGGCAGTGCCTCGAGCGCTACGAGGGGCACACCATGGCGGTGCACACCGCCCGCTGGAATCCGTTTCACCCCGACATCTTCATCACGTGCTCGGCCGACTGGACGTTGAAACTCTGGCTCAAGTCGTCGCAGCAGCCGCTCATGACTTTTGACCTCGGCGACACCGTAGGCGACGTGGCGTGGGCGCCGTACAGCTCCACCGTGTTCGCCGCTGTCACGGCCAACGGCAAGGTGGTCGTGTTCGACCTCCACCGCAACAAGACCGAGCCGCTGTGCACCCAGACGGTGGTCAAGAACGCGAAGTTGACACACATTGATTTCAGTCCAGTCGACCCCATCGTCCTCGTGGGCGACTCACGCGGCTCTGTGCTCTCACTGAAGCTTTCTCCGAACTTGCGCCGCACCGTGAAGCCTGCCAAGGGCGAGCCCGACGATGCGGAGGCGCTGCGCCAGCTCGAGGTTGACAAACTCACCCGCCTTGTTGACGTGACGCTCAAAGACCGTGCGCTCCTCGCAACACCTTAGCCGATCCTGCTTGTGTTCGTTCTTTTCTTTTCACGTCTTGATGCGCGTGATCTTGCCAGCACCAGCCAGCAGGTTCGACGCTCCCCTTTTCTTAAGATTGTCTGTATCAGTACATAGCGCAAGGCGGCCTGTCACGTTTGAGCTTACCTCTCCGCGTTAATGCTCATGTCGGCCCTAGTGCGGCATGTGTTGTTTGCATTTTTCAAAAATTGTTCTGGTAGACCTCCCTCGCCACCCTCTTGATCATTGCAGCTTCTTTGGGTGGCCTTGTGTTTTTTCTTTGTGTCTTTCACCACTAACCTGTCGGGTGCTCTGCTCTCTGATGTATCTTCTGCTAGCGCGGCCGCCCACCACGTCTTCCACTCTGTTCGTTGTGAAACCCCTTTTGGCGCTGTCGTTATTGTATTCTCTCTCCCCACCTCTCGCTTCTTCATGTAAACAACTTGATCTGACACATGTACCCGAAGTACAAGAAACACCAAAGCGACCTGACAAAGCAAAACCAGCCTCACCGGTGGGCGTGTGACACGACGCCAAATGTTTATTTAGTGTGTGTGTGTGTGTGCGAGAGAGAGGACGGCTTGACGCCTGCGCTCAGTGGCGGCACACGAGGTTGCTCATGCGTGCTTTGTTTAGGAGCCCTCCCCACAGGCGCCTCATGTCTGGGCTTGTTGTTGCGGTCGGTTCAAGTGTGTGTGTGCTGTCTCTTGTACCCCCACACACTATGAGGAAGTGCAGCGGTACACACATGGCGTTGTTCCCATCTGTGGCGCGCGAGAGCAACAGTGATGTGTCAGTTGCGTCGTCTCCCCGTGTCGGAATCGGACACAAATCTCCCACCTCCTTGCCCTTCTCCCCACACCCTTTGTTATTCACCGGTCCTAACAGACCTTTCTTTTCCTTTTTCTTTTCTCTTACCCCATTAAAGCATCACCGTTCGCCCCCTCCCCTCCCCCGCCCTACCTAAGCACAGCATCCATAGATACTCCTCGTCGTTGCTTGTTACCAGACCCTAACCACCTTGCAACAGAGCCCACGCATCACATTGCCAAAGGACAAGAACGCATTTTCCGCCGGAGAAGTCTCACGCTTTGACGCTTCACGCTCCATACACATAAGCACACACAAATTAAAGGCACTGCGTCTTTGACCTCTAGAACCTGAACCAAGGGGTTTCGCAACCCGTCTTTCTTCTCTCGCAGACTTCACTTCCTCATACCTGATCGAGCGGAAGAGCAGGACTTCTCAGCACGACACCGTCCCTTACACCTTTTCTGTTTGCCGGGATTGTTTCCGACGCACACCTCGAACACGGTCCATCATCATACATATATTTTGCATTCATTTATAACATTATAGATTTTCTCTGCCTGCGCCATCGTCGTCTGCAGAAGAGCACACACGGGAAGAAACAACCGCACCGCA
This sequence comes from Herpetomonas samuelpessoai, assembly GCA_030849835.1. Taxonomy (NCBI): domain Eukaryota; phylum Euglenozoa; class Kinetoplastea; order Trypanosomatida; family Trypanosomatidae; genus Herpetomonas; species Herpetomonas samuelpessoai. The sequence continues at coordinate 127,753 of JASAOC010002111.1, read as the reverse complement.
AATCAAACGTCCTCCCAGATTTTTCACTGCCTTTGTTTTCACAAAGGACACTTCCTAAAGAACTTTTCAACACCATAATTCACCCCCCTCCACTTGCTCGATTTTAACCCCCGAGTTTCCGTTTTTCTTTTTTCCCCTCTCACCTTCAACAGATTCTCACCCACGTTAGATTTCCTTTTCTCCACTCTGTTCCCCCCTTTTCAACCCAGTAACGTTTCGTAGACGACACCAGCGTTTCCGCCCGCTCTTCGCGTCCCTGAATCCTTCGGCTTCTTCCCTTTAGCATCTCCAGAAGCCCCCCTCCCACTTTCTTAGAACCTAGTTGCTTCCTGCCGCCCCCGCGCCGTCCCCGCTATGCAATCCACCGATATCCTGGCCGACACGACCAACCGAATGAACACCCTGGGCAGCGGCAATGGTATTAAAGGCATCTGGAACAACCGCCTGCGCACCTACCGCGGTGCATCGATTGACAGCCCCGCGTCCATGAGCAGCACACACCCCGCGCTGACGACCACACCCAAACGCAGCAGCAGCAGCAACGCGCTCCTCGGCAAGACGATGCGCACGCCATCTACCGGCGGCCGCGGGGCAGGTCGCGAGGGCCTCACAGACAGCGACGTCCGTCTGTCTTCCCGTAACTCCTCCGCGGCGGCGTCGAGCAGCCTTGGCGGCCACAACGTTAGTGCCGCCGCCGCAACCCGCGAGCGGTCCTTGCGGGTGTCCTCGCTGAAGCGGCGCTCCTCTTCTGTGGCCGCCGTCGGCCCCACGCAGACCAACTCGCCCCAGCACCAGCGGCAGCGCAGCGTGAGCCCGCTGGCTAAGCCGCTCTTCCGCGAGCGCACGCTGTTGATGGAGCTAGACCCGAGCGAGCCGGCCCCGCTGCTGACCCTCGTGCTTGACCTGGACGAAACACTCGTGAGCAACCGCAGTGTGCACCTCTCCCGTGCGATTCTGCGTCCGTACTGCCTGCACGTCCTGCACGCCCTGCGGAAGATGGTGGGCTTGGAGATTGTGCTGTGGACGGCGAGCACCAAGGAGACGGCGTCACCGGTGGTGGACCAGCTGCACGCGCTGGGCCCCATTTTCGACGACGTCATCTTTCGCAACGACATGTGGTTTACGGAGGGTATCCACACCAAGGACCTGCGGCTCCTGGGCCGCGACATGGATCGCGTCCTCATTGTCGACAACGCCGCCAACTGCTGCAAGCTCAACCCCCGCAACGCGTTGCTGATTGAGGACTTCCACGGCGTCCGGCACGAGGAAGACGCCGCGCTCGTGAATGTCTACTACGCGGTGGAGGCGTTGCTGAAGCAGGTGAGGGAAGAGGGCACCTCGGTGCGCGATGGCCTCGCGCAGCTGGCGGAGGAGGGCAACCTGTGCCACCCCGTCACCCTGACCCTGCCTGAAGTGTGGAAGCGCATGCCGCTCTCTGAAATTGCTCCGTTGAAGATCCCACCGTACGGGTCCTTCTTTAAATCCAACACGCCGCCCCCGTCCCGGTCCATCATGAAGTACTGGAAATATTAGAAGACACCCGATGCAGGAGTGTGTCGTGCCCTATTGTCTTGAGCGTACGACGACTCGTTGCCTAAAGAGGGAGAAGTAGGGAGGTGTGTCTCACGGAATTGCACTTGTTCCTCCTTCGCTACGGCAGCCACGTACCTTCGCATGGGATGCGCGGCAATCACTTCTTTTCGTGGCGTTGCGCACTTTACTAGAGAGACTTTCAGAGGAAATCTCCCCTCTATTTTTTCTTCGTCTCTTTTCCTTTTTTTTTTGTGGGTTGGTGTCAGCACTGCTCACACATAGATCTTTCCCTTAGCCTGCTTACATATAAGCGCGTAGAGCCGCCATTCCCCTGGGTCATCTCGTTTGCCGTTCCCGTCTTCATCAGTCCGAGAAGAGCACCCACACTTCCCAAGAAGAGGGTGTCCCAGGTGACCAAGGGGAAACGCAACTCTCCACCGTCGTGCGTTTCTTTATGCTTGTTTTTGTTCCTCACCCTTTCCTTCCCTTTCAAATGGTGCAATGCACCTCCTCAAGCGCCCGCTGTCGGCACTCTTTCTCTTCCGCATGTTCATGCTGTTTCTACTAGAGCCATTCCGCCGCCTCAGTGCACATACGTTACGGTTGCAGGCTCGAGGTGGGAAGAGCGACTGCAGCGTGTTTTTCCTAACCTTCACAAGGAGCAACGAAGAGGCGTTGTTGACATCAGTTCTGCGTTTTCGTTCCCCTTCTGTTCATAGATGCAATTGCACGAGACTTCTGGACGCGTCCTTCCGTCGATTCTAGCGTCACTTTTCTTTTTTTTTTTTCTGCCTCTTTAGGTTTTCTGCCCTTCCTCCTCCAACCACAGAACGTAAGGAAACATAGTTTCTATTTCGTTTCTCCGCGCAAGGGATGGCATCCGCTTTGCTCACCGGCCCTTCCTCCGCCTCACACTGGCTTTCTGCGGTCTTTCAAATTTATTTATGTCCTTCACCACCTTTCGTGTCATATTATTGGCTCTCTTTCTTCAACGATTGTTTGGCAGCCCTCTTTCGCTCTGTTATTTCTCTTTTCCTCCCGCCCTCTTTGGGTTTGCCTTGCTGTTCCAAACTCTAGCAATGAGAGGGTAGTGTCGTCTTTCTCAACGGAGGCTCGTCATAGGCGCGGTGAGCGACCTTGTCGTCACGTCCTCTTGTCTGTTCCCAACGAATAGCCGTCGACAACCGTCGGTTCCATCGCTTGTACGCCCTGTGCGACTGATTCCCCCTATACTGCATCCTCTGTTGTTGTCGAAGCTTGCGCACCATTCAGTGTTAGCCCTGCCATACCACACCCACGGGTTCAAGGCCGCACCGCTTCGTTATATAAGCTATCCTGACCCACGACTGTTACGATACGTTTTCTCTGACATCTCCCCTCTCCCCACGCCCTTTTCGATATATAAATCTTGTCCCTCGAAAAAAGAAAAAAAGACTTCATGACCTGCGTAGGGTTATTTGAGGATCCAGAGCATTCAAGCTGATGAATGATGAGTGGGCCCGTCTGTGCTGCTGTCACACCGAGTCGATAGGATAACGCTCTCAGGGTAGCATCCTCCGCAACTTCCGGGAAGTAGCAGCCTGTAGGACAGGCCGGTGGTGCCACGTCGTGGAGAGGCACTTCTCTCTGCCTCAGTCGCCCTTCCGCCGAACTGCTCTTGTCTTGTCGCTGCACTCCGCGCTGGCGATGGTGCTTGCCTCTTACACACATTTCACCATGAACGCTTCGCTTGTTTCTTCTGTCTACTGCTTATTGGGGAAGTGCTTTCTTCTCCCCTTGATCTAGGAGAATTCTGAACGAAAAAAACAACACGAGAAACCGGCAGGTCTTTCTGCTATTTCTCTCCCTTCTGCTTCGAGAGACCGTCCTTCCGAAGGTCGCACTGACGTCCTTCCCGCAACTCTCTTGTCTGCTGTTTTAAATCTGCCCTTTTTTTTGTTGCTCAAAGTCATTTTACGTTTGACGGATCTTCAGAGGATCCCCTTTTTTTTTTTTTTTTTTGCGTTGGTCTGCAGCTGTTATTATTATTCTTGTGGAAAAAAAAAGTCACTGCTGTGTGTTCACTTAGCATTTGCAACTTGGTTTAGCTTGTCTTTTTTTTCTTTTTTTCACCTCGGTCCCTCGTTGCGCACTTCGTTTCCGTTCTTCTGCAGTTCACGATGCCTCCGCGGCACGTGAAAGGCGCTCAGCGGAGCAACGCGCAGGCGCTGCTCGCCGCCAAGGGTGGCGCACCCGATGGCCTGAGCAGCTTTCTGGGCGGTTTTGTGGCCGGGGGAGCCAGCGGCGACGCTTCCTCCCCTGTCGCACCGACCCCGCAGGAGGAGCAGGAGGGCGCCATTGCGATGAACCTTAAGCTGCTCACCAAGAGCAGTGACATTACCAAGCAAAAGTCTCTCAACGAGCTCGTCGAACGGGTTGCTGTGGCGCGTGAGGATTCCCTCTCGCAGTTCGTGCCCAACATCGCCGAGGCAGTCATTCAGCACAGCCATTACCTCAACCCGCAGATCCGTGCCTCGGTCTTTGCTTTGCTCAAGGTGCTCATGGGCCGCGGGAAGGGTGTGAAGGTGTCGCTCGTCTCTAGCCTCCCAGCGCTCGCACCGGAGTGGATCATGGGCATGCACGACATGGAGGCCCCCGTTCGCCAGGAGGCCAAGGCCGCCTTCGAGGCCGCTTTCAGTGCAGAGAAGCGGCCGGCCATGCTGCTCAAGTACAAGGACGACATCGTGCGAGTGCTCTGTGAGGACGTCACGGATATCGCCAGCAGCGGGAAGCCTCTGCAGGACGATCAGCTCGACAGGCGCTCGAACCACCTCTTCTCCGCCCTGCGCGGTTTGGGGTACATGGTGAAGCAGGTGAGTGCGTCACAGTCAGCGGTGTTGGCGTTTATTCTGGAGCAACCCGCGTTCATGAAGGTGCTTCCCTCTCGCAGCGCACAGAAGAATTACATTGCAGACAAGACCCCGCTGGTGCGCTCGGCCGCCCTCGCCCTCCTGCGCGATGTCATCTCGGTGTGCCCGTGCACTGCGCGATTGCATCAGCTGGTCGCCCAAGCCGTTCAGGGCGCCATCCTGGACACAGACGCGACGGTGGCGGCGCGCGAATGGGAGCTGCTGCTGTTCTGGTGCCGGTCCAACATGAGTGATGTGGTGGCCAACCTTCCCAAAGGCTTCCTCGACGAGGTGGTGGACAGCTTCATGGAATGTAAAAAACCGGAGCTGGCCGAGGTGATCTTCCCATGCCTCTTCCCGTTTCTCACGCAACTCTCCAAGGATGCCCGACTGGGCGAGGTCCTGGACGAGTTCTGTGGCGCCCTCGTGGAGAAGCTACGTGTGATGGGAGAGACGCCTAACGTCAGCGCGCAGGAGGTGGAAGTGGTCTTCCAGGCGCTCATGGAGTGCTGGGAGCTGCACTGTGTGCGGAAGCGAGGCACCCCTGAGGCGAGCGACTGTGAAGAGCTCTTTAGTGTTATACTGACGAACCTCTGCACGTTGTTACTCGCACCCGCGAAGCGCCGTCGGTATCAGTCCGTGGTAGTGAAAATCCTTAGCGAGAGCCTCGATAAGACGCTCACCCGCAATGAGCTCGCCTTCCGGCACTGCGTCGCCATCCTTACCGGGCAGCTAGACGCACCGTTCATTGTCCTTCCGCCTGACAGCGAGGCGGCTCTGGTGGAGAGCTACCGGCACCTTCGAGCGGTCACCACGGGCGCCCTTTACGCCACGGCTGTGCGCGCGGGCACGTATTCGCGACAGCTTCCGCTGCTCGAAGGCTACGTCGTGGCCATGGTTCATGCGTGCATCACAGAGAAGGACACAGCTAGTCTGGTGGCGCTTCTTGACGGGGCGGGACCGGCCTACCATCCATCCGCGGAGGTGAAAGGGACGATTGTGGACTACCTCCTCGCGGTGATTCCCACCCTGAAAGACTCGCCTGAAGAAGACGCGAGGACAACAGGGGAGGGCGCCAGCTGCAAGGCGTTGCTGGCGGTGGCGTTATCGTGGAACGACAAGTCGTGTGTGGAGCGCCTGACGGAGGTAACCAAGGGGAAGGCTATGACGGGCGTGCAGCAGGCCGTCAAGGATCACCTCCTGAAGGACCCTACCAAGGCATTTGATGTGCTTGTTCTCAGTTGCGAGACTAGTGCGTTTGACGACGTGAAGCAGTGCGCACAGCAGCTCTCTGACAGCGGCGCCACGTTGGCCCATGAACAGCAGTCACAGCTCCTCCAGGCGGTGGTGACCTCCCTCACTGACACACTTGGTCTGGTCAAGGGCGATGACGCCACGAAGGAACGGGAAAAATTTGCCGCTGCCGCCGCTTCCTCCTCCTCTTCCAGCGGAAGCAGTGATGACAGCAGCAGCGAGGAAGACGGGACGAGTGGCAGCGATGGCTCGGGCACGGACGGGACGAGCAGTGAAGACTCAGAAAGTGGCAGCGACGAAGACTCAGACGCATCGCCTTCACCCAACGACGATGACGAGGGCACCTCAGCAGGTGCACCAGGGGCGGAGGAGACGGAGGCCAACCAGGGCCCCGAGGTGCTGCTACGCGTAGCCGAATGGGTGGAGCTGTTGCAGCCTCGTCGGCCCCTCGCCCAGCTCCTCGGCCTCACCGTCGCCACGCTGACCGAAACGTTGCTGCCCTACTTCTATCGCCTCGTCGCTGCCGTTGCACCACCGTTGCTGCCCGAGTATTACATCTCCATCAAAGGCCTGCGTGTCGCCTTGGTCAAGGAAGCTGAGTCCAGCGAAGACGAGGAGGCCGATAGCGAGAGTGACGAGGATGAGCACGAATCACCTCAGGGGTCAGCAAATGCTCGTCCTTTCCGTCTCGGCGTGGCGCTGGAGGAGAAGGTTCACTCACTGCGCACGGGTGACTTCGCTTTGCTTGTGAGCAAGGTTGGGGAGCTGCTTGACGGCTACGCCGTTTCTGCAGAAAGCCGTGATGCGTTCGCCACGTCCTTCCTTGCCGCCATCGCCCAGGGCGACGTACCTCTGTGCTGTGAAGCATTCCATCAATTCCAGCAGGTGGTGCCGTTCGCGTCCCAGACCTGCTTCCAGCAATTCACTAACACGATGTGCAACTCGGACGTGTACGCTGTTCGCCATAGCACGCCAGACACCAAGGCCGCTGCTGCTGAGTCACTCTCCCTCTTTGACGGATACTTTAGCCTCTCCGAGATTGACGTGTCTCTCTTCTCGGTTGTCCGTGCAGCGCAATTGCTCCGGCTGATGGAGTCCAGCGGAAGCGTCAAGGCCTTGTCGGGCGGTGTATCAGAGAACGAACAGGCGCAGCAGGCCGCCCGCATCCTCTTTTACCTGCTCAAGGCAGCGGTGGCGAAGGAGGCCTTCTCCCCCAGCACCCGCTCCATTCTCTTTGACAGACTGCTTCCCCAGGCACTCGCCCACATGGATAGCAAGGAGGCTGCCACCGCCCTCACGTCCCTGGTGGTCGGCGACTCAGGCGACGATGCCTACCTCCTCGTGACACTGGCCGCTGTGATTCGTGATGTGGCGCGGGCCACTGATGCCGCACAGAAGAATGAAGCGGCCTTGCATTTTCTCCTGTGTGGTCGTCGCCTCGTCAGCGCTGTGACGGCTGGGGCTGTGGAGGCCCTTTTCACACCGGACGGTGCCAGGGGCATTGCAAAGGACCTAGCTACCCTCTACACCAGCTTCTTTAACGTTATGGACGAGGCGGCGAATGCGGTGAAGGACAACCTTCTAGCACAGCTGCCAAAGCCGCTGGAGCAGTTGTTCAACGAAGCTTGCATGATGCTGCCGACATGGGACACTACCACGGCGAAGCTTTCGCTCGTGGTGCACCGGCACCTCTCCACGATGCCGGTGGTGGCGGAGAGCACTGTGAAGAGCCTCATTGAGTACGCACAGAAGCAGAACCCACTGGAATGCCTCGAGCTGCTTGCGGAGCTCTCCATGACACGCATTCTCGTTCTACCGGCCTACAGTGAGGTGGTGCGCGTGATTATTCACGCCCTATGCCGCTGCTACACGCTACGACACCTGCCCACCAACGGCCGCCTCACGCAGCTGCCTGCGGACCGCGCAGCACCACCTGCGCTGCCTTTCCACCAACTACGTCGCATCGCCGTTGCCGCGGTAACGGCGCGACGTGGCGTTGTCATTCACAGCCGCGCGGACGACGTCCTCCGGAGCACCGTGAACCTCGTTGTCTTTGACATTGTGTGCGAGGCAGTGTCCAGGCTGCGCAGCACCAAGGAGGGGGAGGCTCCCTTGCTGGCGAAACTTATCGCCTTCACGACGGACTTCATGAGCGAGCTGCTGACGAGCGATGTGGCGGTGCTGCGCGCGTCGGAGGCGAGTGTCACAAAGATCGCCTCGGTCATGTGCTTCGCCTACCTCTGGGTGAGTGTGACACCGATTGCCAAACTCGAGGCCATTGGTATGGACACGGTGGCCGCGGTGATGCGGTCCGTCTGCCAGTTGGCGAATCTTACGCTCACACGGTCCGGCACACCACTGCAGGAGGCCATGCGTCCCATCACAGAGCGCATCTCACTGAAACCCCTGCGCAACGACTACTCATCTTCGAACCAAATCAAGGTGGCGCGCTTCCGCAGGCAAAACGCACTCATTGGCAAGACACACAAGCAGCGCCTCCTCCTCTTTCCCTATTTGCTAGCTCACGCGATTGGGTTTACGTCCGCCGCGGCGCCAAATGGTGAGGAGCTGGACACGAGCTCGTACAAGGAGAAGCGGGATCGCCTTTGCAGTTTGCTTGACCTCCTCCTCTCCCTCCTCTTCACTCCATACGTCAGTAAGAAGAAGGGCGCCCGGCTGGAAGACACGTTTATTGGTACAGCCATTGGCGCCGCAGCGAAGCGGAACAGCGGCGCTGGCGACGACGGCAATCCGTTTGCTGGGATGCTGGGCTTTGAGGTGGTGGCTCTGACCCGCACAGATGACTTGGCCGATCCCATGTCGCAGCTCGCACGTGGCGCGGCCTCCGTTCTGACGCTGCTTCTTACTGGTGCGACGCTGTCCTTTGTGAAGGGGTGGCTCGACACGCTGGAGCGCAAGCTACAGGCCCTGCTGCACGATTTCGTTGAAGTGTATGTGTCACCGACGCTTATTCAGGAGAACCTCTTGACGGTGCTGAGCCACAGCCCGGACGGGGCGACGACCTTCAACACCAGCGATGAGATGAGTGTGCACGTAGGGATGGCACAGCGCTGCATTGACCTCGCATATGAGATGGAGGACGCCAAGGTGAGCGTCAGCATCCACTTCCCCCCTGCCTACCCCCTGCGCAAGCCCACCGTGGACTTTGGCAGCGGGCGCGAGTGCGGCATCTCCGACGACAAGTGGCGCGCGTGGATGCTCAAGATGACCGTCCTCCTCTTCAGCGGCACAAGCAGCACGTGGGAGTGCGTGGAGCTCTTCCGACGCAACCTCGACGCCCACCTGGACGCCGAACACGGAGGCCACGAGCCGTGCCCTATTTGCTTTGCCGTGGTCAACGCCGTCAACCACCGGCTGCCAGACAAGCGCTGTGCTGTCTGTCAGAACTCTGCCTTCCATTCCAGCTGCCTCTACACGTGGTGGGCGAACGGTGGGCAGAACATCTGCCCTCTGTGCCGCTCACCCTGGATCGCTGAGTGAGTCCCCGTCGCTGAGTCGTCCCGAAGGCGGCGCAGAAAAAGAGAAAGGGGCCAAAAGCCTCCCGGGTTGGTGGCTCTGCCCTAGAGCCCATGCGTTCTTTATTTTTCCCTTTTGTGTTTTGTCCCCACGCGGTCCTGCGCACACATATTATAACATCTTTTTTTTTAAAAAAGAAAACGAGCAGCTGCACAATGGAAGGCTATTAATTAAGGCTCAACGCGCTTTACAACGAAGAGATAACAACACCAGGAAGTCTACTCGAGGGCCGCGCAATGTCGGCTTTCCCGCTCTGAAGTGATGAGGGATGTCCAGTTCCCTAGGGTGCAACGCGGTGGTGACCCGATATGGATCTTGCTTTTTTTGGGTGTACCGCTGGATCCTTGTGCATAGGATTATCACCGCCTTGCTTTGAGCACCGCGATCTGCTCTCAGTCTCGAGTCCCGTGCTCACCCTCACTGCACACTTCCATTTCTCTCTTGTGTTGTTTCCACAGTGCCTTTTTTTTTTCCTGTTCTGTGGGGGCCCTGGCTCTCCTTTAGATTATCAGCTCACCACCACCGCGAGTCAGGTACAAGAAACATAGACCTTCCGATTCCCTCATACAACTCTTTTGACGACCCGTGCCCACTTCACAGTACTTCCCATGCGCCCGTACGTGCGTCCCGATGCGGAGGAGGCCGAGTTTATGCCGTCGCGGCGCGCCGCGTTTCCTCGCCAGAGCCGCATCAACCAGGGAACGCTGAACCTCTTCTCCCCAAGCTATTACCAAGCAGTCGGTCCTTCGCAACCTACCGGCTTGGGCCCACGGACCTCCGCCCCAGGCAGCCGCTCCGGCTCGCGTGGTCGTTACCACAACTACGAGTCCACCGAGACACGAGAGTTTCCGTCTTCTGGGCTGCGTCGGGTGCAACCCCTAAAACACACCGACGCCCCACAGGGGATTCGGCACTTGGGCACCGTGCCAGCCGCCCAGCAGAACATCCAGGTGGTGAACATCACCGCGGCGTACAAGGACCCAATGCAAATGACTACGGCACGTCCCACCGTTCGCGTGCTGCCAGAGAAACTCCACTCCACGGACGTGCGGGACTCCCTCGCGTACGTTGGCACACCGTACCCCACCCAGCTCCGAGGCGAGCTGCGTGAGGCGCCAGTGGGGAAGGCCCGCAGCGGCGCCCCTAAGCGCATCGTGGATTACACCCGACAGGAAAATTTCTGCCAGACGGTCCGCGACCACGTGCAGCAGCGAGCCAAGGGCGTTACGGAGTTCTACGTGCAGCTGTGCCGCGGTACTATTGGTGGAGTGGGCCAGCGCACGCCCGCTCCGACCCCGCGACTGTGGTCCTTGGAACAGGGTCCCGAGGCCCGCACTCTCACCCTCGCCAGCTGCCGCGACCAACTCGCTTCCTTCACCGACATGCCAGTGACGCTGCTCGAGCTGGCGGACTTGATCTGGGACATGAGCGAGTACAAGACGAGGGTTTCCACCGATGCATCACGCTCTGGCGACGACGCGCAGACCGCGGCGGACCTTGGCGGGCTGGTGGTTCCGTACAAGGACTTTTCCGCAGCATTCGGGGCCAACTCCAACAACGTTCGTCTCGCGATCAAAAAGCTTTGACTTGCCTCTCTGACCGAACGCACTGTCGGGGCTCGTGACTTCAATGTGACCGCCTCCTCCTCCTTCTCATAGATAATGCTGCCATGCTCGTGTTGACGTCGATTCTTTATCCTGGACAGCCGTTGTCCCCGAAGCGATGCACCACATGCGTTTTGTTTGTTATTGCCTTCCTATACACTTTTCCCTCGCCCATACAGCTCAACAAGATAACTTAGCGCACGTGGATAAAAGAAAGGTTTCCTTTGTCATTCTGTGGAGCGTCTCACTGCACCTCAGCCGTTGACCACGGCTACGGTCGCACTGTACTCTTTTATGGGTGGGAGGAGGAACTGAGTTAGCCGACCGAAGCTCCTGTCACTCCTTCAACGTTGTAAACCTCTGTCACACTCTGTCACACTCTGTCTCTCTTCTCCAACCTCTACCGTTGTCCATCCCGTCTTTTTTTCTTTTTTCTCCCATGCGTCGGCGCCAACTCCTCTTTGTCACCTCTACACATTTCCTTGCACAGTGTGTCATGGAAAGGAAGCTGTGATTCTACAAACATCTAGGATTTACCTGATTACTCGAACACGAGCTCTTGTTTTCTCAAGTTTTTTTTTTCGTTACGTGCTGTGCTTTTGCATTTCGAATAAGTGCAACGTTGGCAACTGCGACGTTTCAGACATCCCTTTTTTGAGCCGTATAAAGAGCACGCAATCCTTTGTGGTTGTGCGTATTAGGAAAAAAAGAAAACGAGCAAGGCTTTCCGCAAGCATACAAGTCAAAAAGTAGCACTGACTCTCTCTATCTCTCCCCTTCCCTCCCCCTCACGAACCGTCGTAACATCTTTGTCGTCATTACCTCAACAGCTTCCTCATCCGGTACCCACTTATTACCTGCAGACAAACCCTATTTCGATTCCTCATCTCTTTTTTTTTTTTTTTAACAAACCTGTTTACGGTTCGTTCTCTTTTTTTCACTCCTTGTTCTTATTCTCGCCTTGTGGTCCACCGTTTGTCTGTAGAAAGGCATCGTTCTTTGCGCCAAGGAAAGGTCCCACTTTTTTTTTTGAAGAGTAAGGTTACCATCGAAACCACAGAGAAGAAGAAGGACTTACACTTGCATCTTTTTTTTTTTTTTCGGGCGTCGTACACCTTCTTCTCTCACTGACCCGCTCAACTGGTGGAACGAAACCTTTCTTCACAGAGGCTTCTATACATTTCCTGACAAGTCTCACCCATGCAGACTACCGTTGCCCATCTGCATGACCCACTCCGGGCGTACGATGCCATCCCCCTGCTCCCTCCAAATGAAAGCCCTGACGACAGCGTCGGCGACGGGGAGAGCGGCGTGTGCAGCCACGGACTGAAAAACGATGGCACCAGCGATGCCTGCGTGGACTTCAACGGCTTCCCGCTCGATGTGCACACTGCGCATCAGTGGATCGCCTCCCTGAAGGTGCCTCTGTCGACGGGCGAGCCGGCTGCCGCGAACATCACGACGCTCCGTATCACCAACGCCCCCCACCTACCTGTGGACGTGTTGCTGGAGCTGATCAAGGTCGTGACGGACGCAGGTGCCAGGCTCGTGCACGTGGACGTGAGTCGCAATGATCTGGGCGACGAGGTGGTGGAGGGGCTCGCCGCCACCCTGACCCCTGCCCTGCGCACGCTGGACCTGGCCGGCAATCACCTGTCCGAGACAGCCACCGCAACGTTGCTGAAGGCTCTGCGCGGCAGCGGTGCCGCAGTGGAGCGCCTCGACCTGTCGCACAACCACCTCGGGCAGAAGGCGAGCGCCACCCTGGGGGAGCTGCTTCAGTCGCCGCCCTGGTCCTCTTCTATGCGAGAGCTGGTCCTTGCCCATTGCGGGCTGAATGACACCACGGCACCGGCCGTTGCAGAGGGCGTGCACGCGGCGACAGCGCTGGAGCGGTTGGACGTCTCGCACAACGCCTACTCGCTGTCGCTTGCCAGCCCCCTCTCTCCGATGCGACCGGTCACGCTGCCCGCGACGCTGCGCATGCTGAACCTCTCCGGCATCCTCTTCAAGTCAGTGCTCCTGCGTGGCCTTGCGGCGAGCATGCTGCCGTGCGTGGATGGCCTCGAGGAGCTGCGCATGTCGGCCTGTCTGGAGGGCGATGACGCCCTGCAGCTCCTCTTTGCACAGCTGCGCTCGCTCCCCAGCCTCACGGTGCTCGACGTGTCGCGCTGCCGCCTCACCTATCGCTGCGCCAAGATGCTCGGCCAGAAGCTCATCGTCTTTGGCAAACTCGAACGTGTGGACCTCTCACACAACCTGCTGGATGTGGAGGGCGTCGCGGACCTGTCCAGCGGCCTCTCGCGCATGAAGCACCTCACGTCCTTGCGCCTTGAGGGCTGCCACCTCGGCAACTGCGGGGCGGTCTCCGTCGTCAACAGCGTCGCGCACGGCGCCGCCCCTCTCCGGCAGATGGACCTCTCCGACAATGGCATCACCGACGTTGGCATGCGAGATGTCTGCACGCAACTCTCGCGTGATACGAGCCCAAAACTGGACCTCCTCATCCTCTCCCGCAACCCGTGCACACTGCAGTCGCGCGCACAGGTAGAGGGCATGATGCAGGAGCACCAGAGCGACTGCGTCGTGGTCGCGCGCGAGACGCCGCTTGACGACATCACATCAGCGAGCAGCACCGCCTTTAACAGCGAAGCGGCTTCCCTCGCAGAGTAGCGAGGGACTCTCTGACTATCGTTTCTTGTGCATAGAAGACAACTGCTTTTTGTTTTATTCATCACATGAGAATGTTGTCGCCTTGTTTTCACTGTGTTTGTGTGTGTACGTCTGTGCGAAACCGTTGACCGTAGTCATTTCTGGCGAGTGTTTCCGCTGCGGTATCTTCTCTCACAAAACCGTTTTGTAAAGCACGTTCTCTGGTGGCTTGAATGCAGGAACGACGGAAAAAGAGGGACGCTGAACGTTTGGACGCGGTAAACGTTTCAGCTCTCTTTCCCTGTTTCCATTGCGTCAGGTGTGTCTCTACTTCCCAACTCTATGGGAAGATTCGAAGTTTTATAACAGACCTCCTTCCGCCGTTTTTTGTCTTTATTATTACTGTTTTTTTTTTCTCTAATCCTTCAACGCTTAAGACGATTGTGACGTTTTCCGCTCGACTTTCTTTTCTTTTCCTTTTTACTGCATAACATTTTCTTTTCGTTTCATGTCGCTGTGTTTTCTTCTCGATGCAAAAATTGTATCTTATTTTCTCATCCCAACCCACACCCACCTTTCGTTCTCCTTTCTTCTTTTTTTCCTTTTGAAATGACGCTGCTACGACTCCTTCCACTCTCACAGCATCCAGGTGACACGTATCATCTTGGATGGCGCAGCGGGATTGGTATTCCAGCACCTGCGCATTCCCACAGCGGTGCACATGGTGGCGTGACAGCACGGTCCGGCGCACCGACGAGGTGCACCGGCCACGGCCCTTTCACTACACCGAAAAATAAGAAAGAATAGGGAGGTGAAAACGAGGTACGAAAGGCAGTCACGCGTATCTGTTCGCTTTGTGTCTTCCTCATGTCCTTTCTCAATGGTTTCATCTCATGTATGGTCGTGCGATATTTTCTCCTGCTGTGCCACCAGTACCCAGTCGCACAGGTGTTGTGTGGAGAGGCGTGTACCCTATTTTATCTACGCTCAGAAGCAAGCGTTCTTCTCTTCTCTCTCCCTCCACGGTTTTGTGATCCACTTCTCTCCCACTGACGCACTGTTTCTGTGCCGGCGCACGACGCTATCGTGGCTGACGATTCACCACGTGAGGCCGCCTCTTCGACGTCGACGCTTCTGTACGATGGTGCTCTCTTCCTGAATCGCTTTTTAGTCGACATACACGCGGCATTTTTTTTTTCTTCTGTTGCGTAGCGGATGTTTCCGCTTCTTTCCCACTTTCCAACGGCTTTGGCTACAGTTATAAAACATATTTTCTCCCTCTTTATTTATTTATTTACGTTTCGTGGCCTTTTGGTAATTTATTTCTTTGATTCATTCGAAGAGTGCTAATGGGCTTCTCACAAAGAGGAGGAAACAGTTTATACGCTTTCCTTTCACGGGTCTTCTCGTTTCTTTTCTATGTTATGCTACCCAGGCGTGTTGTGGTTGACGCGCTCAAGGCCTGACGAACCTAGCAAGCTGGAATGGACCCTTCGGCACAGTCCGTTTCCCCTGATGTTATTTTGGCCCTCTTGTATGTTTCGCTCCCTCCTTCCTTTGAAAAAAAAATTTCGTCTTTCGGATGACGTTTGTCGTTCCTGCCTTATTTTTTTTTTTTTGTGCTCCTTTCTTTCCTGATACGCACTGTGTTCTTACCCTCATCCCGGCTTCTTCACCTGACACAAAGTTCTGGAGCTCACCACTTTTTCTAATCGTCACTGACCCTCGTTAAAGTATACGGGCTCACCGTGTATGGGGCTTGTTGAGGGATCGATACAGAAATACCAAGATGGGGATGTTTCCTTCCTTCCTTTCTTCCTTTCTTTTTTTCTCAGAACGTACCGCAGCCCACTCGTCACCGCATGCGAAATGGAGAATTCCTCGTTGCACCCCTCCCCGCCACGAGCAAGTGGATGTCTCGGAATCGTAAAACGCTTGTACGCTTAGCAGCGCCTTCGTCTTCCTTTCCAGCTCTGTTACCCCAATGTACCCAACATCTGCTCTGTGCGAGGGCACGCAGCTCCCACGCATGCAGGCACACACGCGAGGCTCCCTCAAAGGAGCTTCACATCCTTGCGTCCCTAACGATGGATGCGTGCTGCTACGGAGCTAAATTTTCCGTTCTTTCTCGCTGTTTCACTTTCTCACTAACACGGATTAAGAGCTATAACTCGACCTCTTCCTTTCGCTAACACTCCTTTCGTTTCACGTTGCTCTTCGCCTCTTTTTTTTCTGTGTTTTCTCGTTACCGTCTTTTTTAAAATTTATCTTCTTCCCCCTTCGTAGGCTCCGTCTACACCAACCGAATGTGGGCGCGTTATGACTTGTGTGTTGTCCTTCTCCAAAAGATATTTCGTTAGTTTCTTCTCTCATTCACCACGGAGGTGTGCTCTGCGCTGTGGCGTTTCTTTCTCCCCCATTTATTCCTGTGTTACCCTCCAACTTGTTTCTTTTGTTTACTGTTTTGTTTGCCATTCATGTTTCCTTTATCGGTTGCTTCTCTCGCTTCTCTCGCTCTCCCTCTCTTCACCCCTCCCTCTTGGTTTATCTTCTTCCCCCCTTTCCCTTCAGAAACCAATCCGTTATAGAATGTGCTTTGGTGCAAAGCGTACAGCAAAGCAGCATACGTCTCCTCCCCTCCCCTCCCCTCCACCCCCTTTCCCCCTTCAGCGCACCGCCTGCAACGCAGGTACACGTCGCCTGAGTGAAACAGTTCTCCTGCTACGCCCGACACGTTTTACGGCATTTATCCTCATGGTCAGACACTGCGAAAAGACAGAGGCAGAGCTGCTCTACTCGGTCCCCTCTCCTCTTTTTTCCTTCTTCATTGCCTCTACTGACCTGTCCGTCAACCTCAGACTTGTAAACAAGTAAGAAATTCTCCCCAAATGCAATCATAGCAGAGAGATGCAAGCGTCACACCTTTACCCAGACAACAGGAACAGGGAATGCTTCGGTTGACGGCAAGCGAGGCTCCCGAATGTGTTCATCCACGAAGGCAGCGTGTCGTGGCTGCTACGGCACACAACGATGTGGGTGGCGGGCAGCCGGCATGTTGACTGGCGCTCTCTCTGCCAAGGGAATTCCGACAGGTACACATCGGAAGATTGTAAAGGTGAAACTCGGAGTGAATACAGCCAATTCGCGCGCGACGCGTCGCGAACGGCGCACCTCCCAAGGTGTACTAGGAGCCACCGTTTTGAATAAGAATGAGCGCAGCCTTCCCAAAGGGTATCTCTGTCACCTGTTGCTACTATACGCAAGCTTCATATGACCCCCAATCGTTTTCCTTGTCCTCCCATCATCGCACCGCCAGGTAGTGAAGTTCCTAGTCAACACATTGACACCCTCTTCTTTTCTTTTTCGTTTCTCGAACCATATACGCAAATATTTCACAAACACTCAAGTAGCATCAAGCAAACCGGAAGCCATCTGAGCGCAAACGAGCACATTCAGTTTTGTGTCTCCGTCTTGTTTTTTGTCTTTCTTCTCCCCTTATTCACTTATCGCTTTAGCTTACACATCTTTTCTTTGAGACATCTCACCTCCTCACGGATTTTATTTCCATTCCGCGAGGCACAAAACATTAGCTGCAAATTGTGAGATTCTTCTTTACGTTCAGACAGAAAAACAATACAGTGCCGGACAACATGCTGCGCCGTTCCTTCACTCGTCTGGCGGAGTTCAAGTACGTCCCTTTAATCCCGAAGGTGGGTCACAAGGATATCAAGTACCGTCTCCTCTCCAAGGATGGCCTCTCTGTCGTGAAGCCCGGCAACGGCCTGCCCGATGTGCTCCGCGTGGAGCCGGAGGCCTTGACGCTGCTGGCGAGCACCGCTTTCGATGACATTGAGCATCTGCTGCGCGCATCGCACCTTGCCCAGGTGAGCAACATCTTCAAGGATCCTGAGGCGAGCGACAACGACCGCTTTGTCGCGATGCAGCTCCTGAAGAACGCCAACATCGCCGCGGGTCGTGTGCTGCCCTCGTGCCAGGACACCGGCACGGCCATCATTGGCGCCTACCGTGGCGAGCAGGTGTACGTCCCTGGCAACGACGAGGAAGCCCTCAGCCGCGGTGTCTATGACATCTTTCAGAAGCGCAACCTGCGTTACAGCCAGAACGTGCCGCTGAGCATGTACGACGAGAAGAACACGGGCACCAATCTGCCTGCGCAGATCGACATCACGGCCACCAAGGGCATGGAGTACAGCTTTCAGTTCGTCGCCAAGGGTGGCGGCTCTGCCAACAAGTCGTACCTCTTCCAGGAGACGAAGTCCGTGCTCAACCCCAAGTCTCTTCGCAAGTTTCTCGAGGAGAAGCTGGCTACCTTTGGTACGGCTGCCTGCCCTCCGTATCATGTGTCTGTCGTGATTGGTGGCACAAGCGCGGAGCTCACCATGAAGATGGTCAAGTACGCCTCCACGCACTACTACGACGACCTCCCCACCAAGCCAGACCTCGAGACGGGCTACACCTACCGCGACCTAGAGCTGGAGGAACAGGTGCTGAAGATTTGCCAGAACATTGGCATGGGGGCTCAGTTCGGCGGCAAGTACTACGCCCACGACGCCCGTGTCATTCGCATGCCGCGTCACGGCGCCTCCTGCCCCATCGGCATCGGCGTCTCCTGCAGTGCTGACCGGCAGGCCCTTGGTAAGATCAACAAGGACGGTATCTGGCTCGAAGAGCTCGAGACGGACCCCGCCAAGTACCTCCCGGACGTCCACGACGACGAGCTCATGAAGACACCGCCAGTTGCCATCAACCTGAACCGCCCCATGAAGGATGTGCTGCAGGAGCTGTCCAAGTACCCAGTCAAGACGCCACTCAGCCTCAGCGGAACTATTGTTGTGGCCCGCGATATTGCCCACGCCCGCATCCGCGAGATGCTCGACGCCGGCAAGCCCATGCCGCAATACATGAAGGACCACCCTGTCTACTACGCCGGCCCCGCCAAGCAGCCCGATGGCCTGCCGTCCGGCTCCTTTGGTCCGACCACCGCCGGCCGCATGGACGTCTTTGTAAACCAGTTCCAAGAGGCGGGCGGCTCCATGATCATGCTTGCCAAGGGCAACCGCAGCAAGGCCGTCACGGACGCCTGCAAGAAGCACGGTGGCTTCTATCTCGGCAGCATTGGTGGCCCCGCTGCCGTGTTGGCGCAGGACAACATCAGGAAGGTGGAGTGCCTTGATATGAAGGAGCTTGGTATGGAGGCGGTGTGGAAGATTGAGGTGGAAAACTTCCCCGCTTTCATCATTGTCGACGACAAGGGCAACGACTTCTTTGCCCAGCTCAAGAACAAGAAGTAATGCTCAAAAAAACAAAAAACAAAAATAAATATGTAGGTACCCCCTGTTGAAAGACCTCTTTTTTTTTCCCCGTTTTTTTTTTGTTGTTCTCCCCATTGCCTTATTCAATGGAGAAGGGGTTTCCATACCAATGCTTACAGCGTCCTTTGACTCCGTTGTCCATGTACGATTGGTGCTTGTGCTTCCCGCGTGAGCGGACACTGCGCACGCTCTTGATGCCTCCCCTCTCCTCTTGTCACGCGCTGTCACAATGTTTGGTGCCATGACTCCCATCACTGCGACGGACGAGTCAGAGGAAAAAAAAGGGTGAGCGAATGGAAGGAAAGCGATAGTGCTTGAACTCAACGCTGGCCGTGCTTACGACGCACCTACCGACACACTCCATCACATCAAAAAAAAAAAAAAAACGAGCAAAAATATGTACATGGATATCACAAGGCGTCGAAGCACATGCTTCAGATGGACCCGAGAACAGAGGCAGCGCGAGGCCAGAGGTGAATCGAGCGCATTGGGGTGTCCTCTCCAAAGGATCGTTTCGGCGGGTGAGCTGCCGACGGGAAGGAAATCGAATATTGTCACCGCAGGTGCGGGATACTGCACATGTAAGATGAGGTGCACCACACATCCGTGTGTTTTTGCTGTGCTCGTCGGGAAGAGGCCCTCCCTTGGCTTCTACGAGGACGCGTTCCTGAACTAGCGTGTGATGCGGATATGATGCATTGACAAGTGCTTCCTCTCTGTCTCGCCTTTTGTTTTTGGTGCTTCCCTTCACATGGGGAAAGGAAACATCAGGAAGTTGTTCGGGACTGTATAAAAGAAGAAACCCATTCTGTTCAAGAGGGATCCAGTGCAGTCTCTCTCTTTTTCCTAGAATTGCTGATTCAATTTTCTCTTTCTCGATCTCTTTTTCACATCCCGTTTCACGTAGTTCCCTCGTCTTTCTTCTCGACACAGAAACGCATACCACATGAGACGGCTAGCCACAGGGACTTGGGGCCGCTCTAGCTCCCTGGCTGCTGTGGGAACATCGGCAGCAACACGTGATGGGACAGCCACCGTCGCGTCGACTGCTGCGCGCTCCTTTATGCCGATGGAGGGTGCTATGCATCAGCCCGGGGAGTCGGGCCAGGCCGCCGGCTCCAGCGCGTCTGTGGAGGGAAAAGAAACGTGGTCTCAGTTCAGCGCCAAGATGCGCTTCGGTCGCCGCCGGATTCGTGTCATTGACATTGCGGCCAAAATGTCTTATGAGTATCAAATGCTAAAGAAGACGTGTCGCCGCCGCCCCGCCATGCGGCAGTGGGCCGTCCGCGACGACTTTTGTGACATGAGCCCTGGCGTCGTGGTCATGTCACCATCGATGCAGGCAGCGTTCATGAAGGTCTTTCGGCTCAAAGACAAGGGTTTGATTCGACGTTGTCTACGCGACATCATACCCATTATCGAGTACCGGAACCGCGAGGAGCGCCCATCGAACAAAATCCGCGGCGAGGACATGATCCCGGAGGGGGAGGCGGACACCTTGAACCAGAAGAAGCGCGAGCTCTTTGAGCGCACGGAGAAAGCGGAGAACTTTCAAAAGCTGCGTCTGCACGACAAGCGATCGCAGGCGAAACTGCGCTACAAGATCCGACAGCGACTCATCAAGTTTCAGCGGCAGGTGGCGGTGGCGAATGCGGTGGCCAGTCGGACGGTGCTGTATTCCAACGACGACGCCATTGGTTACTTTCTGTTCCGTGGGGCAGCCATGTACGCTGGGATGCACCGCGTGTACTTTGAGCTCAGCAAGCAGCTGCCCCACTTCGTGCCCAAGACCATGCTCGACTTTGGCGCTGGCACCGGCACGGCGATTCTCGTGGCGAAAGAGGTGTACGACCCGGGTGCTATGGCATATCCCTTGTACCGCTCGCTGCGACAGACCATGTCCTTGAACGACAACGCGCGGTCCCACCAACTCTCCGAGCTCAAGTACGACCTCCGTCGGCTCGAGCGGAATAACGCAGAGAAGAAGAAGGCACGCTTCATGGCGGTGGCGGCCCTGCTAGAGCGCGGTGAGGTCAACCCCGCTGACATCCCGGCAGACCTGCGGAGGGAAATTGCAGAGGTCGCGGCTCATGCGGCGGCCGCCAAGAAACAGCGCATCACGCAGGAGGCGCACGCACGCCATCGTGATGTGGTGGATGGAACAGAGTGGGAGGATGGGGACCCATTGGGGGAGCGAGCGGCCACAACCGAGGACCCCGAGGACCTCTTCCCCGGCGAAGGTGACGACGACTTTGGCGGCGATGGCACTGGTAAGGCGGGCACGACACGCCGCACGTGGTGGGAGCGCTTTGTGGATCTCGAGAGTGACTCCGCACAGGCGAAGGCAAAGAAGCGGCTGCAGCCGCTACAGGAGGTGACCGCGATTGAGCCCAGTCCTGGCATGATGGAGATTGGCACCATGGTCCTTCACGAGGATGTGCCCAACGTAACATGGAAGCGCTACCTGCTCCCCGAGGATGAGACCATTCAGCACGACTTAGTGGTGGCCGCCTACTCCCTCAGTGAGATTGCTTCCACGGAGAACCGCAAGAAGGTGGTGCAGCAACTCTGGAAGATGACGCGCGGGGCTCTTGTGCTCGTGGAGTTTGCCAATCTGAGCAACTTCAACCTGCTGATGGAGGCACGGGACACCATCCTGGAGGAGAAGGATGTGGGCCTCTGGGACTGGCAACCGACGATTGTGGCACCCTGTCCGCACGAGCACCGCTGCCCATTGCGGCACTGCAAGGCCGGCGTCAAGAAGAAGCGCATGCGCATCTGCCAGACCGAGGCCCAGTACAAGGCCACCTTCATAGAAACATGGGCACGCGCCATGCCACTGAAGGTTGGCATCGAACCTATTAGCTATATGATCTTTGCCCGAAACGAGCTTGTACCGGAGCGCGCGGAACGGCGTGAGGCACAGCTGAAGCGCGAGGCCGCGGAGGCGGTCCAGGCGCGTGACGCGAAGCAGCAGGAGATGCACGAGGCCGCGCTATCCATCAAGGACGTTGTCTTTGAGCGGCTGAGCGAGGAGGCTCTGCACCGGCCCCAGACGGGCGTTCCTGCAAAACTCGGCTCTGACGGCTCCGTCGATAGCAGTGGCGCGTCTTCTTCGTCTGTCTCTCCTGCCGCTGCCACTCCGCTGGCGACCGCACTCGCTGAAGGCGCCACAAGCACGGGTGAGATTGGTCACATGCCGAAGGACGTACCACGCCTTGTCAAGACGGCCAACACGCGCTTCAACAAGCTCATCTTCCCGTTACAGTACCCGCCCGCCACGCACAAGTTCAATCGCGCCTTTGTGGATGCAGGGTACCAACGGCAGCGCGCTATCACCCCATCCGAGATGCTCGTGGTCCGTGAGGAGGTGGAGGACATGCGGAAGCGTACCATGGCGAGCGCGCCACAGTACTTGCGCGTCGTGCGTGACCCTTCGTGTCGTGGCAAGATCCAGGCGGACTTCTGCACCCCG
Organism: Herpetomonas samuelpessoai; assembly: GCA_030849835.1. Lineage (NCBI taxonomy): Eukaryota > Euglenozoa > Kinetoplastea > Trypanosomatida > Trypanosomatidae > Herpetomonas > Herpetomonas samuelpessoai. Next base: position 105,477 of record JASAOC010002111.1, on the reverse strand, counting down.
GAAGGGGACCTCATCAGCGGCCGTGTCTACCGCCGCTTCTACGGCGACCGCAACCGCGTCAGCAAGCACACGACGATGCGGTGGCAGCACATTGGCGGCTGGAAGCTCCTCAAGCGCATCCGGAGCGGCTCCCTCTTCCCCCACAACGTGCCCATGTACGCCATCAGCAAGCACCCCCAGGTGGATTACCCGAATACCCTCATGGACGTCCGGTACTCTGCTGTGGAGAAGACGGCGATGCAGTACAACGACCCTCTGTCTCTGGTTGAGACACCAGACGAGGAGCTCAGCCGGGAGGAGCGCCACCAGAAGCGCAAGCTGGAGCAGCAGGTGGCGTTGGAGAAGAAGGCCCAAACGCAGATCGAGGACCTCTTCGGGGCAAAGGTCACAGGGGACGAAGACTTGTCCGGGCACATTGACGCACGTCGCAATATCTCCGCAGAGCAGTGGGCGGAGGCCGTGCGCCGCGCACGTGTGAAGACGGTGAAGCAGACGAAGAAGACTGTGCCGTACGCGGCCAAGATGCGCAACCTGAAGAAGCAGATGCAGGTCCGTCGTCGCGACACCCGACAGGAGATGAAGTCCAACCGCTCCCGCAAGTAAGCCAGGTAACAGACACGATGAAACCCCTGCAGCAGCAAGAATTTCTTTCGTTCGCGACACGTTCTTCCGGAAATGTTCTCTGCTTCATCCTTTCTTGGTGTATACCTGTTTTCTCTCTCGTTCTCTCACCGTGTTATGTTGTGTTTCCCATTCACACCGAAAGGAACAACGTAAGACCTTTCTGCCACATCTTCACAAGTTAATATCAACGATTAATCGTGCACTTATTTAAAAAAAGAAGAGAAAGAAAACAGCGGCACTGCAGCATCAACACAACGTAGTCCGTTACGAGCGTCAGGAAAGCGGAGAGAGCGGCCTGTGTCGTGCGCTGCTGCTGAGCAAGTCACGTGCAGAATATGCATGGTTACCAACCACCAGTAAGGCAAGATTCGGTGGAAAGAAGGTCTCTCTGTGAGCATTGAGGCAGCATAGTATCGCTTGGGTACTTCGAGGCAGCGAGAGACAGAGGGCCCGCTGAGCAGTAGCCTAACGCAGACGCACCATTCCTCGAGGAATGTCATGGCAAACGAGACACTTCAGCACCCATGCCTTTATGCCTTTACTTCTTCCGACACTGTGAAGTACACGTAGAAACCTGTTTAGCGTATTAGAGGCTTTTACGCCTTCACTGGGTGCCTCCGTTCACCGTTGAAATTGGAGGCTGGTGGCCCCACCGTGGGAGGAGAGTTCAAGGAGCAAATTTGACAGTGTACCGTTAAGTTTTCCTTACCTTTCTGTATGGAGCAGTTTGTGTGGCGCACGGGGCAAAAGCTTCGGGACTGGTCCCTTGCGCTTCGGTACGCTGCGTTCCCGGAAGATAGACCATCCCCCCTATTTCCTTTGTTCGGTGCTGTGGTGAATGCAATCCCGCTGGTATGGGGCTGCTCCATGATTCCTACGGCGGCTTGCGAGCACCGCTACAAGGCGTGGGCTGCTCTCGGTATATTTCACTCCTTTCTTAACATGGTCTTTGGGGTTGTCATTGTCTATGTCATTCGCTCTCAAATCAAGGCCGGTATCCGCGCGCGGACGACCACGCATAAATTGTTCTTGCAGAACATTTATCTGGACATGTTCCTGGCCTACATGTGCTTTGAAATCATCTGGATGATTGTGGCTCTTGTGCGTGGGTGCGAAAGCGTGGACGACACCTGCCGGCGCCACCTCTTGGCGCAGTTCTCATTTCTGCTTGTCTACATGGTGGTAGGCGGCGCGCTGTTTGTGCTGACCTTTGTCACGGAGTGGGGCAGTCTGCCGCGCTGGCGAGCGTACGCTGCCCTGCGGCACCACCAGCAAGCCTACCCAGGCGACCTGGGCGGGTACTCGCGCAGCTCCTTCGACGCCGACGCGAGCGGCTCGGCGCTCGGCGAGATGAGCGACACCGCGCACGGAAGCACCACTGGACGGGTGCGTCGGCAGCGGAGGCACAGCAGGAGTGCGCCAGCGTCCGCAGCCCCCACACGTGATGCGCGCACGGCAGCAGAACCCGCCGGCAGCGGTCAAGAGGGCGATGACGCAACGAGTGGGGACGACTACAGCGAGTACGCCGACGATGAGGAGGAGGTCCGTGCGCGCCGGCAAGTGCGGTTTGCCGATCCTCCTCATCAGAGCTCGCACGCCCGGTGAACGAACAGGCCACAATGCGCGCGGTGATTTCCGTCTTGTCTGTGGCGGGAAAGGCCACTGCAAGGCATGATACTGTCGGGATGGCGGGTGCCTGTCCTCTTCTCCGCGGGCACTCTTTGAGCTACGTTGTTGCTGATCCCCTTTATGTTCTTCTCACCGTTTCCTGGAGTGTTCTTACGCACCAAGGGAAGGCTGAAAAAACGTTTGAGAAGAAAACCCAAACAAAGATTTTGAAAGAGAGTTGACTTTCCGTTGATACTGCGCATGTGCACCTCACGATGCTCCACAGGTGGTTGAATGCGCAACGGATGCGAATCTCATTTCACGGTTTCCTTTTCCATTTACGGTATCCGCAATCATTGTCCTGATGAATTCGTTTTTGTCCCTCCCCTCTTAGGAAACAAGATCACCATTCATGTATCATAGCCGGTAAAGGCAACGGGAATAACATATTTGTCTTGTGACACCAAAGAGGTGTTGCATCACTTGAAAGGGTCTCGGAGGAAAGCATTCTTTCGTATCCATCGTTTCTCTGTTTTTCTGTTTCTTACTTCTCATCGCCTCCGCTTCTCGCCACCCCCCTTGTATTACGGCGAAACTTCTCTTTCACCCCCTTTTATTCTCTTGCACTCTACTATCCTGCTAATGAAGTCGTTGCGAACGTCTACTGGCTATGCTGTAGGATCCCTTCTCCTGTTGGGATGCTTCTTCGCAAGTGCGCTCTTGTTCTGCACGTCGATGCTGTCCACGTCGACGGTGCTGACAACCACAGGTCAGGAGCAATGCCCTGGTGTGCGTCCTGTCGACCAGGTGGTTCTCGTGCTGATTGATGCAATGCGGCCTGACTTTGTGCTCTCAAAGCTGCGAGGGTTTTCCCGTGACGATGGTGGCTGCAAGCCGCACCCGGGGACAACAATCGCGGGCAACGACTCGGTCCCCGACTACTACAGCGGCCCGACCCTCCGCTACATGCAGGACGCCATTAACGACCCGCAAGACGCGTCACATGGCTTTTTCCTCGTGGCCGACCCGCCCACCACCACAGCGCAGCGGATTAAAGCCATTGCCACCGGGACGATGCCTGCGTTCCTAGAGGCAGGGTCAAACTTCAACAGCGATGCGACCCCGATTGACAGCATTGTGCGGCAGGCTGGGGGCCGTGCCGTGGTGCTGGGAGATGACACGTGGACGAAGCTGTTCCCAGGGAAACAGCATTGGAAGCGTTCCGTGGCGATTCCTTCATTCGATGTCGCTGACTTTCACACCAATGACAACGCCGTGCTTGGCAGCATCTACGACGTGCTGTCGACGGAGACGGCGGAGGAGTCACCGGGTAGCTACGCGAAGCTGATTGTGGGACACTTCCTCGGCATTGACCACGTGGGCCACCGCTTGAACGCGGCCAATCGTGACATGGACGGTAAGATTACGCAGCTCAATGCGATGCTGCACAATGTGTCGCAGACGCTGCGCACCCGAGCCACCAAGATGAACACGATGCTTCTGGTGCTGGGCGACCATGGTATGACACAGAACGGCGACCACGGTGGCGACACGGCCCTCGAGACGGACACCTTTCTGTTTGCCCAGTACTTCCGCGGCAGCGAGCATTACCCAGCGAGCCACCGGCAAGGCAGCGACTTGGCCGCCATGACCACCACCACAGCAAAGAAGGCCGCCCTGAAGCAACGCATGGCGGAACTCCGGCAACAGGAGCGCGCGGACCCGGAACTTGTGCGACTGGACAGCTGCCGGGCAGCTGCGGGGGTCACCCTGAGCGAGCTTGGCGCGGCATATCAGGTGGACGTCACGCCAACCGTATCTGTGCTGCTCGGGCATCCGATACCGTACAGCAGCTTTGGACGCTTGCTCCCCGAGGTGCTCGCACTGGCGGATGAGGAGGCCGATCTGGAGGCTGCGGACGCATGCAATGAGCGTCAGATGGCGCGCTACTTCGCCGCGGCAAAGATAGACATCCCTGCGCACCCTCCGTGGGAGCGGACACCAGGCAACAGCGCACGGGAGCGTATTGCCGCCATGAGTTTCTACGCCCGCCGCACCCGCACCGATATGAACATGAAGGGCATGATTGTGGGCGGCCTCGCCCTGATTGCATGTGCCCTCTCCGCGTTTGGTCTTCACGACGTGCAAGAAATCTTTATCGCCCCACCAGCGACTATTCTCATGGGGTTTGCGGTGCTCGTCATTCGATGGGCCATGACGCTGGCCAACAGCTTCATTGTGTACGAGGACATTGGAGTCTTTGGACTGTTTGTCTTTTATTGCCTCGTGACGTATGGCGCCAAGCGTCTGGGCACTCGAATTGCTGGCACACGGCAGCCCGCTTCCCAGAACACGTGGCATGCGCTTCTCCCCACCCTTGCGCGCGACCGACAGATGTGTGCTGTCCTTGGCACCATAGCCCTCGCGCGTGGGTTGTTGCCCTATGTGCTGAAGCACCGCTTTCACATCACGCACGCGGTGGAGAGCGAGAGTCTGCTGGATGTGGAGGTGCGCAGATACGTGTGGGGCACCGCGGGATGGGCCCTGCGCCGCGCTGGCATCTTTGTCGGGGCGTTCCTCTGGGCGGTGACGGCGCCAAGTGTGGCTCGGCCAGGGCTGCTTCGCCGACGCTTCTTTTCGCTGGCGACGGTCACGTGCGTGGGCCTGTGTGTGTCGCACGGTAGACCTGTGGCGCATCACGTGGTCCCTGTCACGCTCCTGGCGGTCTACACCCTTGCTGCGTCGATGAAGAAGCACCGGCGAGGTCGGGGCAGCAACAACCGTGTGACGGTCCGGCAGTACGTTTATTTTGTGTGGGTCCTGTGGACCGCCTCGCTGTGCAACGAACAGGTCGTTGCCTCTGTTGTGATTGCGTCCTATGGGGTGCTGCTACCACCTTTTATTGCCCTGCTGCACGGGAACGAGGTCGCACCGGCCAGCCAGGCGGTCTTGCTTCATCTGTTGTCGTTTGTCGCCTTCTTCATGGAGGGCCACCAATGCCTCCTCAGCACCATTGACTGGAACGCGTCCTTCGTTGGTATGCCAGCCTACAGCATGCTGGGCGGCGGCATCCTTGTGCTGAGCCGCACCTTCAACGCGTTCCTCTTCGTCCCGGTCGCCTACAAGCTCGTTGTTAGCGCAACGAAACCGCCCATCGCTGCCAGCACGGCTGTGAAAAAGGAAGAGGAAGCGGTGACACGTGCCGGTGGCCATCTCGCCGCGAGCTTTCCGTTTCTTCGCTACCTGGTGTTGGAGCTCATGGTCGTGCAGGCTGGCATGTCAGCGTTCAGTGCCTTTATTCAGCGCCATCACCTCATGCTGTTTCCCATTTTCTGCCCAAAGCTTCTGTTTGACGTCGTCACTTGCCTCATGACAGGTGTCGGCGTGCTCCTCTCCTATGTGTAAACCGCTATCCGAGAGCCTACCTCGGGCTGCGTTATTTCTTTCGTCTTCCCCCTTTTCTTTCTCCTCTGTGTTGACCCGCGCTCTTTGTGGACTCGGTGAATGCGAGAGCAGGCTCCCACGCTGCATTTCATTTCTTTTTGCCAAGTTCCCCTCCCCTCCCTTACTCTTCTGTGCATTGTCTTTTGTTTCATCTCATTGGGCTTTACTCCTTTCCTCGCCACGATCGGCTGTACGCCCTCAAAGACCAGAGTAGCAGCTGTCTTTGCGAAGCGTGGCGGAGCGGTATCACACACACACACACACGAAAAAAAAAAGTCTATGCGTCACGCATCTGCGCACAGCAAAAAAGGAAGCAGACACTCACAAGAGCTCCTTCCTATAGCTTTCTCAACAGCAGAAAACAGGGGCAACTTGGGCTTCCCTATGGAGGGACTCACAGAGAGGGTGGGTGCTACCCATCTTCACGGTTGACCAGTGAAGTCTGCCATGCAATGTTCCATCTGACTTCTTCCACCTTTTTTTTTTTTTTTTTGGAACCTATTTCTTTTCTGTAGATCTCCCTTCCTGTGTGCAACAACGACCACAACAACAACAGTGGATCCGGAACACTGTTTTTTTTTTCCCTTCTTCTTCTTCTCTCTCTTCTTCTTCTTCTGTCACCTTGAGCGCATTCCTTTTCACTCTCCACTCCTTTCTCCTTCCTGTGAACGTTTTTTCTTTTTAAAACTTTGCTTCTCGTTTCAGAAACGTACCTCTTTTCCTCCCAGTCTTCCGTGCATCCCTCCAAGCCGCTGCTGTTTTGTAGTCGCTCTGCGAGCGTAACACCCAGATCCAAATGCTGCGCCGCGTCTCCTCTCTTACCACCGGCCACAGCACCGGCGCGGACTGCGCGACAGCCACGGCCCTTAGGAACGTCAGTTGGGAGAATGGGTTCTTTTCCAAGATTCCACTGGCACCACCGGACATGATTCTTGGCCTCTCGCGCGACTTCGTCCGTGACGCGGATCCCAAGAAGGTGAACCTCGCCGTCGGGGTGTACCGTGACGACCAAGGCAAGCCGTTTGTGCTGGAGTCGGTGAAGAAGGCGTCGGCCAAGATTCCCATGAACAACATGGACTACGCGCCCATCACTGGTATCCCAAGCTTCGTGGAGTCCGCCGAGCGGATCTGCTATGGCGACGTGCTCTACACGGAAAACAAGGATCGTTTAGCGGGCATGCAGTCCCTGAGCGGCACGGGCGCCTTGCGCATGGCGGCCGAGTTCATGAAGCGCTTCGGCATTGAGACCATTCACGTGCCCTCGCCCACGTACCCTAACCACGCCGGCATCTTCCGCGACGCTGGTGTGCAGATGAAGAGCTATCCCTACTACTCCCTCGAGAAGCATGAGCTGGAGTTGGGCAACATGCTCGACTACCTGGAGAGTCTTCCCGAGGAGTCCGTGGTCCTCTTGCACGCCTGCGCACATAACCCCACGGGCTTCGATCCCACACCGGAGCAGTGGGAAGTCATTGGCGATATGCTCGCGCAGCGCAAGCACATTCCCTTTGTGGACATGGCGTACCAAGGATTCGCAACCGGCGACCTCGAGCGCGACGGCTACGTCCCGCGCATGCTCCTGCGCCGGCAGTTCCCTGCTTTCTTCACAGCGCAGTCCTTCGCCAAGAATTTTGGCTTGTATGGCCAGCGGGCGGGTGCCTTGCACATCGCGTGCGGTAACTCGAAGGAACGCGGGCACATTCTCTCGCAGATGTCGACGCTGGCGCGTGCCATGTACAGCAATCCGCCCATCTATGGCGCCCAGCTTGTCGACACCATTGTCCGCGATCCAGAGCTCAGTGCGCTGTGGGCACAGGAGCTCTCCACGATGGCGCACCGCATGGCGTCGATCCGTCAGAAGCTTTTCAATGCCCTCACAGAGCGCGGCGTCACGCGGCCCCTTCACCAAATTCGTGAGGGCCACGGCATGATGGCACTGTCAGGGATGACCGCCGAAGAGGTGAAGGAGCTGCGTGAGAAGCACCACGTCTTCATGGTCAGCAATGGCCGCATCGCCTTCTCGGGCCTCACCGACGCGAACCTCCACTACGTTGCCGATGCCATGACGGAAATCATGAACCGCAAGAAGTAGAGTGTAACTCACATGAGCGAGCAAATGAAAAGAAGACCTCGTTCCCTGATGCACCTCTGCTCCGTCCTCACGCATGCTAGCGCGCAATTCGTGCCGTTGCGCGTGCGCTGCCATGACATTTGCGCCAGTCTATTGGCACTTCCCATACATATTCGCCGAACAACCAAAACAAAACTCCTGAGGTCGAATGCCCATTCCTCACTCACACCTGTTTCTTCGTGCCTTCTCCTTTCTTTTCTCTCCTCTCTTTTTTTGTGGGTTTCGCTGCGCCTTCCTTTTTCGACGGAGAACGTCACGTAAAAGAGAAGAACACACACACACCCAGAGGCAAGCCGACAGGAGCTGTTCGTCCCTGTGATGCCTCTCTTTATTTTTTCTTTCCTCTTTCTTTTTCGTTGTTTTCCTTTCTCAATTGAGTCGTGCTCTTCCTCTCTCTCTCTCTGCTTTGTGATCAGCCACGGCCAATTTTCCTTTCTCCGTTCCTCCCTCTGGTAGTTCGCGTCTGGCCAGTGCCCACTCAAACGTCACGTGTTTCGATTCGCTTTGTCTTCATACTTTCTGTTTCCCCCATATCTTTCTCGCCTCGGTACGATGAGTACGCACGTTCATCATTTCGGGGTCTGATTTCGAGAACACGACATCGTCACGCCTCTTTTTCGTTTTCAAACAGTCAGAACCGCCACTACCTCTCCCTGGCTGTCTACCTGTCCCTTCCATGTTCAATGAGGTGAATGAGCATGTTAATAATCTGGGTCTCCCCAGTTTCTTCTGCTGCTTCTGTATACAGTTATCACCTTCTTTTCCTCGTTCCACGTAAGATTCGTAACGGATTCTTTTTCTTTTCGGTGTCCCATTTCCAACGCGTTTTCTCAGTCATTTCAGGAAGAGTCGTAAGATGTGCAGCGCTTCTCTGCGACGATGTGGTCAAGCTGCACGGCACTGGTAGTATCCGGGGTCCCCTACCCGACACGCCATGCCTGACAAAGAAAAAAGTCAAGAACACTGTAAACAAGCGGATGACAAATACTCTGCAGCGTATGCGTTTTGAAGAAGCCTTATGGTTTCCTCGCAAAAGATTGCTCGCAGTGACGCCGTGATGTCATGGCGCAGAGCCTACCGCGATGAGCGTGAGCGGATATTAAGACGAGTTTCTCGCCTCTCTGGACGGCTGACATCCGACGTTGCTCTAACGCAGGAGCTAGATGTAACAGATGAGACTCGTTCAACATCACAACCAGGAACGAAAATTCTCACGAATCAGCGTTGCATTGGATAACCTCCATGATGCATTCTGTTGTTCTGTTTCTCCTCCTTCTGTCACACACCTTTATCATCTACGGATCAGCTTTTGTTAGAGCAGAGTTCTCAATTTAGAAAAGCATAAATAGAAGTGAGAAGCTCCTCTGCACCACAACCCTCCACACCCGAATCTCTGCGCTTACCTTGTCAGGGCGTCGAGTGTCTTTAGACTTTTTTTTCACTCTCTCTTCCGACAGGGTGAAGGGGAGGAAAGAACTGGACTAGAGTGGCTCCTGTGCTGACAATCGCTTTGTTTCATATACCGCTTTTAGATTATACCATTTACCTTGCTCTGACCCTATTCTTAGTGTTTGTCCCTTTCTCTTCATTCCCTCTCCCCCCCCTCTGGCGTTGGTCCGCTGTTGAGCATCTTCTTCTGTGATTCTGCAGCACCGTGAGGAATGCTTCGTGAATATCCAGAGAACTTTTTGCCACGCGAGACACTCAAGAGCTATCCTGCACCGTACCCGTCTCGCGAGACGGCTGCGAACGCGATGTCGCGCGGACGACAACCACGGCGTGACTCTTTCGAGGGTCGTGAGGGTTCACACAGTCGCCGTGGGAGTCGAGGATTGCACGATATTGAATCACTGCTGATGGAGAGCGGCCTCTCTCCTGCGCAGGTGCTGCAGTACTCCCCCACACCTCTGGGCAAGGAGTCATCGACGTACCGGGACCCTACCTGTCTCGATATTCCGCCGTCCTTGGCCATGCTGAACGAGGGTTGGGACCCCAGTGTGGCGCATGACCGAGGACACGTGTGGCAACATCATGACGTGGAGCGTGAACAGCACCGGCAACAGGAGCAGCTGCAGAGCCAGTACATATGGCGTCTCGAGCAGGAGCTTTCTGAACTGACAGAGCAGCAGGCGGCGACGTGCACGCTGCTGTTTAACGTCACCATGCAGAAGGACGTTGCAGAATTGGTGGCCAAAGAGGTACTCCATCGCCATTCCATCCTGCAAGACGCGGAGGGTGGGCTCTCCGCCATCCAGGCCTTTTCGCACGAGCGAAAACTGATGCTGCGTGAGGCACTCTGGCGAGGACGGCTAGAGAAGGAGTCTCTCCGTGCTGCTGTGGCGGAGGAACGACTGCGTACGAGGGACCGTGAGCTTGCCGAAGAGCGGGCCAATGCTGCGCGCGCGGCGAGTGCGACGGCCGCAGAGCTCGCCGCGCTGCGCCACTCACTCCAACACCCACCTCCACCTCCTGTCGACAGCACCGCGCAGATGGCTACGTTGTTGCGGAGTCTGCTGGCGGAGAGCAATGACCGTGTGACGGTACTGCTGGACGCGATGCCGCAACGCGTGCGGACGGCCCTTCACGAGAGCGCAGCGAGCAGTCCCACGGCCACACCGCGGGGAACCGAAGGCGGAGCACCGTCTCCGCTAACGATCTCCCCAACCGGCGACACGCAGCTCCAGGATGAAATTCGCGCCATGCTTACCTCCGTCTTGCAGGAACAGCTGGCGGCGCCCAAAGCGGCCGATCGCAGCGCTGTCTCGGCTCTTCGAGCGTCGGCGTCTTCTCCACCCACCTCTCCCGTCGCACAAAAACTCTCCGCACAGCATCAGTCCTTGCTCTTTAACAAGGTCGTCCACATCCTAGACTCTGTGGAGAGCGCATTCGCCAAGGCATCTTTTGACAAGTCAGCCATGGTCATGTCAGCCTTCTCGCAGCAGGTGGCGGTGCATGAACGCGCACTAGAAGCACGTTGGCGCACCTTGGTTGAGGGAAAGCGGGCGGAAGTCAAGGGACTGCGTGAGGCGCTGCTGAGTGCCAAGACCCAGCAACAACAATGGAAACTGGTTTCGGCCGCTGCGGCCACCGAGGGCAGCCTCCGTTCGCTCCGCGGGCACAGCCTCAGCCACGGGAGGGAGGGCAGCGCGGCTAGCTTTGGCGCCGCCAGTGCGTCGAGCCAGGCAGCGCTGACGAACCCTGTTTACGAGCCGTACGTGGTGCCTTACATTCCCCCCGCACTGAAGGAGACGAAGCCCCCAGTGAAGCAGTCTCTCAAAAAACTCACGGAGGAGGCACTCCGGCTCGGTGCTCGGCCTGCCACCGACCTCATGCCAGCGGCGGCATCCCTTGGAGCGAAGCGCTCGGGAAAGGAGCCCTCATCCGGCACCGCCGTGAGGCGCCTTAGCCGTAGTCCGTCTGTGACCTCCCTCAGCTCTGAAACGAGTTGGAGAGGGAGTTCAGGGACTGACAAGGCAGCGCGGAATTTTCAGGGGACCACCGAGAAAGTGGTGCCTACGGGCAGCGCAAAGGTAATCGTTCCACCTACAGCACAGCTGAATGCTGGAGCGCGGTTGTCCTCTCCACCCCTGGGTGCCACAAATATGCAGACCGCGTCGCTGAATCAGAGCGTCGTCAGCACCGGGCTAGCGGTGAAATCGTTCCAGCGTCAATCCTCGTCGTCGTCGTCGTCGTCGTCGTCGCTCTCGTCCACGTCGTCCTCCTCACCCTCCGCAGTGGTTGCGGCCCGACCCGAAGCGGCAGTCAACGAGGATGGTCCTGTCAAGGTCACGGTGGCCGTTCAGCGGGTCGCCACTGTTGGCAAAAGCTCTCACCAACATACGCGTGCCCACGGCGATGAAGACGACAGCTCTTTGGGGAGCTCTTCTCAAGGGGAGCCGCCGGTCATTGAAAGTGCGATGACCAGCCGTCCGGAGCCTGTATCCACTGTCCCTGATGTGAAAGAAAGGCGCGCGAAACGTTCCTCATTCGATGATTCCGCGTCTTCTTCCTCGTCAACAGAGCCTCCAACGAGGACCCGTGAGAAGCCCACCGGAAAGGAGGTGCAGAGAGAGTCTGTTGGTATGACTGCTCCCGCTCCTGCACCTGCGGTGAAGAAGGGGCCGACGCCGTTGCCGGTAGTGGCAGCGTCGGCTGCACCGACCCCGGCCAAGAAGGGTCTGCAGGCGCTGGAGTCGCTCTTGCAATCCTCGAGCAAACCAGCGACAGTGAAGCAAACGGCTCCCGCCAAGACGGCCCCCCTCACCGTCAAGAAGGCGCCACCAAAGGAACGGGACACGGACGAGGACTCCCTCTCTCTCACCCTCACCACGGCATCGAGCGCCAGTGATGCTGGCAGCGGTAAGCGAGGGAGTGCCGCTGCAAAGAAGAAGAACACGCGGGCAGCATCCCCCACGAGCGCCAAGAAAAGCAGCAGTGGGGCCGCCAAATTACATCAGTCCTTCTCCTCGGATACGTCCTCTACGTCCTCTGGCGCCGCGAGCCCGGCGCATGGCGCTAAGCGAACTGACACGGCCCCTGCTGCAGCACCTACCGTGCGGCGATCAGCGTTTGACGATGACGACGACGATGACAGCGCCAAGCCGGCACCTGTTACCATCAGCAAGGCTAACGTACGGACAGTGCCCGTCGACTCTCGAAAACCACAGGCTGTGACGGCGCCTACAGCGAAGACCTCGTCGGTGGTACAGCCCGCGCCGTTGGGAGCCAGTGTGGCAGCGAAAAAGAAGACTGTCGCGCTACCGTGGTGAGGGACGAAGACAGTCATGACATCGCAGTCTCTTCCCATGTTGGAATGTGAGACTCCCGAGGGACTCCTTCTCAAGTTTTCCTCGCGATGATCTGCGCATGATCTTCGTCTTCTTTGGCGACGCCCAGCAAGTCTCTTGTTTTTTTCTTTCTCTTATCGGCTCACCACGACTTGGGACTCTGTCTTCATTGGTGCTGTGGTTGTTGTTAGATTCCGTCCGTCGCACCCGGGTGCCGAACAGTACGCATCCCACTGTGGATGTTGTGCTGGAGAGCACCCTTGCAGGCGACCGAATGAAAAATCAATCGAAGAAAGACAACACTGAAAACTTTCGAAGTACATGTGAGGATGAAAAACAAAGTGCTGCACCAACAATAACGGGTTGAGGAAGGTCGACTTAGTGTGACGCTTGGTACATGTGCCCAGTGGAGCGTGGGTTTCGTACCTTGACCCTTCTCATTCCTTACCCACTCTACTGAAACGCTCTTGTAGGTTGTTTTGAAACTTTCTGTGGCGCATTGAGAACATCCACGAGCCTCTGCCGAATTGCCAGCTGTGTTCACGGAACATCATTTCTTTTTCCCTCTTCTGCTGGCATGAGGATTCCATAGACAAGTCAAACCCATCGGCACTGGCTAAGAAGGAAGACACCGGGTCCACACGGGGAGGCATTTCTTCCTGTCTCTGATTAGGTGAGAGAAAGAGAGGGAAGGAAAGAATAAAGAGAGCAGAGACAAGACCGGCGCTCAGAAATCGGTGCAGAGATAGGGTGAAAGACAGGGAAATCCGAGAACGAAAACGAAAACAGAAGAGAACACTCCAGACGGTGTGCCCTGCAGCATCCAATGTTTCCACGTCCTGTTGGCGAACGGAGAGACGTGAGGAGTGTCCTGAGCGCCTTGGCCCTGCCGATTCTAGCTATCGCCATTCTGTGGTGCGTGTGGCTTAGTGTCCCTCTCTTCACAGAAATGGACACCGCAGCAGCCAATGGTCGCCTTAAAGCGAACCATCACCCAGACACTCTGCGGCTCCTTCTGGGAACGCGCACGGCTGCTGCCCTGCTGCCATCCGACGCCATGACTGCTGGCCCTCCGGCAAAGGTGCGTCCCGTTTTCGCTGTCGTCGTGCCTGTCGCGACGGATCGTTTGAACGGCAGCGTCGAGGTGCGTCAGCGAACCGTTACACGATTGAGACACGCCATGCAGGTGGCACTGGCCTTCGGCTCCCCATGGCTGATGCTGACGGGGTCCTCCCGTGCGTGCGCCTTCGCGGCGGAGGCGTTGCGTGCGAGCCTGCAGGGTGATGGTTTAATGTCCCTGTTTACGCCTGCAGCCGAGGACGCCTCGCAGAATGACGAGCTGACGTCGCAGCTGGCGGCAAACTCAACGGCAGCCTGGCGGTGTCTCTTGCGACAGGCCAGCCATCGGTCGGCAGATTTGGGCACGGCCGGCCGTGTGCCCCTTGTGTTCGCCCCCGAAGAGGCAGCCGCGTTTGGAGAGTACGACCCGAGAAACGTGGATCGCACCTCCTCCGTCACGAGCACCCAGCAGACAGAAAAGCGTCTGTTACGACACCTTGCAACACACCCGCAGACGACAGCGATGCCGCACAGCACGCGAGCACTCGCCGCCTATCTCGTTGCTCAGGAGAGCGCCAAGCGCAAGACGGCTGGTACGCACCGGCAAGGGTCGTTACACGAGGCCGAAGAAGATGACGTGACAGTGTACGCTGGCGACGGCACCCGTCGGGCTGTCACACCGGAAGAGGACAGAGAGGCGCTTCTGGGTGCTCGCGTCATGAAGGAGGACCTCTGGCGTTACCCACGCGTCTGGTGGGCTTCAGGCGCCGCGGCGTGCGGCTTCTCCCCAGACGATTTTCCATTACCGCCGCAGGTAAACGAGGAAGAGGGGAACGAGTCCTCTCAGCCACAACGAGCGACAGGTGATGTCGAACGTCCCTTGCCGTTCATCCTTCCCGGCGTGCTCACGGTGCCTGTGGAGAGTCCCACGGCTGTGACGCAGGCGCACGCCGTGGCAGAGGCGGTCCGCGTGCGCATCGAGGACGGCGTCCTTGCGCAGAAGCGTCTCGACCCAGAGGACGGCACGACGTGGTCGTTCTTCAACAAGACGTACAGTGTTGTCATTCTCCACGGCGACGCGACGCGCCAGCGGACCAAGATGCTCCACCAGATGAAGTTCCGTGAAACCCGCTCCAACATGTTCGCAGCCCTGCGTACCGCGGTGACGGCGGCTGCGACGGGGATGCCCTTTGTGGAGCCCGAAAGCAAAGGCCTGGCACAGGCACTGTATTTGCCGTGGGTGGGTGGACGCTCCGCAGAGTCTTTGCTGTCCGCGCTACCTCCCTTTATCCGCAGTGGCAACTCCCTGCGCGGCGGGTACCTCGCGTTTCGCCACACAAGCCTCCCGGCAACGCCGCACTACCCGGACCTGTTCCTCGCGGGTCACGACGATGGGGACGTCCCGTGGAACCCTCCTTTCCGCTCCACCAGCGCACCAGAGAGAGGGCCCATGCTGTCTTTCGCGGCGTACAAGGCACAGCTGGCAGCCGTCTCTGCTGCCACGGAGGCCAAGGACGACGGAAAGGAAGACGCTCCTGTTGCACGCAGCGGTAGAACGGCTATAGGGAGACCCACCAGCGCTCCTCCGCTGTCGTTGCTGCACGACGGCCGGCCCCCACCAGACGCAGGCGCGCTGACCTTGCAGCTTGGGCTCGTGGCGAACTACCTCATGTACAATGCGTACGCAGTGCTGGGCTATTACGTGTGGGCGTGTGCGTGGGCCATGTCAGGGTTCAACGCGGTGTGGTTCGTGCTGATGGAGGCTGCTGTCGATGTGGCTCGCGGCGACGCCGACTGGCGGGACTGGTTTCCCTAAACGTGCACAGTCCACATGAGTGCCGCGGGTGCGCTGCATGAGGAGACAGCACACACTGCAATGCGTCAGTGTGTGTGTGTGAGGCGATGTGAAATTGTCTCCCTGTCAGTTGGCTACGAACCGTCTTTTTTTTTTCTCCTTGCGCGTGATGACGCGTTTTACAAACAGAATCTCGACAAAGTGAACCAGCTTACCAAATGCAAGAAATGTGAGTCATTTTCCACGGCGTTAGACGGACGTGATGGAGCACCTCTGTCTAAAGCGTCCACCTCACACGATTCTGTTCGCCGTTTGCGATCCGCATAGCATTCCATTGCTTGCTTACCTCTTGCCTTGGTTGACTAGATTCATCAAGGTCCACCATCCGCCTCATCATTCCAGAGTCATTTCTATCGTTTACATATTCCGCCATTTCGCTGCGAGGTGTTGCGCTCCTTCTTCGGTAGCGGCTTCCTCCTAATCCCTGTGTGGCAGTCCGCTACGCCATCTTATTTTTTTCCCCCTTTGTGACAGAGAACGTCACAACAACCACTGAACAGATTCATCAAGAGGCAAACACTCGCACTTGAGATTCTTCCCATTCGTCCTCGAAAAGGAAGCTTCATCAGAATCGACCAACGTAGCATTGCAGATGGACGAAGCAGTAGCCCTCAAGGATAAGGGCAACGCGGCCTTTATGGAGGGCGATGATGCCGGTGCCGCCCGCTGCTATACCGAATCCCTGCAACGGCTTGAGGACCCTGAAATATCGGAGGAGGCGAAATCTTCTCAAGCGTATCGCGATCTCAAGCGCAACGTGTACTCGAACCTGTCGAACGTGTATTTGGCGATGCAGCGCTTCGATGACAGCTGTGCTGCGGCAACGCAGGCGCTGCGCATTGACCCTACGTTTGTGAAGGCTTCCCTGCGATATGTAAAGGCAAAGATGCTAGGCGGCTACCCTTTCGACGCCTTTGTCTACGCCCTGCGGCACACACGTGCACTCGTGCGGGCGCAGGAGCCAGGGAGCACCGCCGCCAAGGATGCCGCGGCGGCGCTGCAGGAGCTGGAAGGGACGCTCTCCTTGACGCTTGGTGTGTCTCGCCTTTCCCCTGGATTTGAGCTCGTAGACTTTGAGGGAGGCGTGGACATGATCAGCCGCCAGTCCTATACCCCTGGCGACGTTATCTTTACCGAGGAAAAATACAAGACCACGTTTGACGAGGGAAGCATCAACGTCATGTCCGAGAACGCGTCTAGTTCAACCACGGAAGACATTGTCCTGCGCTTCGCCAAGCACATCCGGCCCGGACAGGAGGCGAACAGTGACGAATGGCGCCGTTTCAAAGGGGACTTTGTGGGTGCGTGGCCGCGCACCGCCGATGATGTGGATGCCTTCACACGACAGCACGTTGGCGCGTACATTCGGCCCAATTTCCCCGATCTGGACGACGACACCTTTGACGAGCTCCTTCTCACGGCCCTCATGTGCCGTTACAATTGCTTCTACACGGGCTTCTTCCGCACCTGCGCACTGGCCAACCACAGCTGCAATGCCAACATTGCCATGAAGTACAACCCTTCCACACAGACCGTGACCATGACCGCAGTGAAATCCATCTCACCGGGGGAGCGTATGAACGTCAAGTACCTCAACGATGCCTACTTTTTGCTCGGCCTCTGCAAGCGGCGAGAGCTGCTCCGCGCATGGCTCTTCTGGTGTGGGTGCCCGCGTTGCCTGGCTGACAATGACGCCGCCACCGCTGTGCAGGAGTATGTGGGTTGTGAGCATTGCGGGCAATTCACGCACTACCCCATCCCTACGCCAAACCTCGCCCACGGGACGCTCGTTGATCCGGTGCTGAAGGCGATGCCGGTGTGCGGACAGTGCGGGGAGGACGTGGCGTGGCCGCGAGCGAAGTTGGATAGGTTTTACCAGCTCACCGACTCCCCTCCGAGCTCCGGGAGCGGGCAGGAAGCAGGCCAGTGGCTGGTGGCAAAGCTGACGGACGCCAAGGCTCTGGGGTTGCACCCGGCGCATTGGATTCACCGCGTGCTGTACTATCTGTACTGCCTCAGCTTGGACGCGACGCTGCAACGCCGTTTCGCTGCGGTGGTGCAAGGACGGCTGGGGATGGCATCACGTGAGGAGGAGGCCAAGGATATTCTTGGCGCCTTCGGTCTGGAGGCGACGTACAGGGAGCACCTGGAGACGATCCGCGCCTCACCGGAATGCTACGACGGCCCTGGCACTCGTGCGTTGCGTGCGGCGGCGGCGTCGGCGGCCTCTCCGGTGGCGACGACGACGAACGCGGCGTACGACCCAGCAGGTGTGGTGGCAGATACCACCCTTGTGCGTACAGAGGCCCCGACGCACGGCTGCGATTCGCTGCGTGCCTTGTGCATTCTGATCCAGCTCATTGGCCCGTTTTACCCGGGCTCTGAGATGTGGGCTGTGCACCGCATGGTGTGCGACTGCGTCCTCCTCCACCTGCTCTATCAGAGCGCGGTGCGCCTGCCAACGGAGCAGCGCCTGAGCACGGAGCAGGGGCTCGCTCTCCTGCAGGAACACGGGCCCTTTCTGGGCGAGGCCGCCGCGCACCGGTGGCTGCATACGTACAGCCTTCTCAAAACTTCGATTGGCAAAGACGATGAGAAGGAACTGCCACCACTAGCGACCCTCAAGAAAGCCTTTAAGCAGCAAGCGCTGTCCCGGTAAAGCGGGTGAGGCGACCACTCGCCTACCCTCGTTTCCTGTCCCTAGGTGGTAGTTCACATGGGTCACCTTATCGAAGACGTTGACCACGGAGTACCGTCAGTGTGGTATCAGTGATGTGTGTAGACGTTCGTGAACTCTTCTCACTGGCTTTGTGTCGCACACGGACCCGCGCGCCCTCTCACAGGATGTGCCCTCCAAGCTTTTGTTTGTTGCTGTTGTTGATTCCAACACCCACAATAAATATATATTCGCCATGTCCCTCCTTTTATCAAGACGTAAACATGGGTGGGAAACTGTTCTCACCAGTTGAAAATCCAAGGAGATGTAAGGGATGTTACCATCAGGCAGGGCGACACGAGGACAATACAGCTGGACAGTCAAGACGAACAAGAAAATTGCGGGCGACAGCTGTAAGAAACTGCTTTGCAGAGATGTGCAGTCTACTTGCAGCCCATGCACCGTATTCTTACCGTTATGTGGCGGCGAATAATTCTTTCATCCTCTCTTGTGCTCTTACGCATCACCTTGACAGATGCCCCAAACAGGTGCACAACCATTAGATTCAACACCAACTCATCCACACCTAGAGCTTGAGAGCAGAAAGGTGCCCGTGACAGTGCGACACTAGAATACCAAGTGACCGGCTCCGACCATAAGGGCTCCTCATCTACATCTTTGTTACTATTGCTCATCGCGCGTAGTGATACACACTAATTTTCCTTCTGCCCCTACAGGGTTCCCCAACCCATAAAGAAGGCACACAAACGCTAGAAACGTATGCCAACGCTGATTCTCTTCCGGAACGAGGATCAGCTCCTTGAGGAGCCGTTCCGCCTCTCGTTCCCTGCGCATATCGACACGCTGGCGGAGCTGTGCACGTACATGACAGACGCGCTGCCCCCACTGTCGGACGCCTCGGGAAAGGGCTACCGTTTCCTTTACAGCGTGAATGGAAAGCCCCTCTGGCGGGTGGCCGACTGCGTGGACGCTGGCACCCTTGTCGTTAGCACCAAACCCGGATTCCTTTCCCGAAAGGCCATCACCACATCAGAGGACGCCGCCGCCGCGCGCGATGTGACCCCTGCCGACGTGCGCGCGGAGATGGAACGATCCACTACCAAAGGCGCCTCGCAGTCCCCACCGGCACAACAACCGGAGGCAGGCGGCTACTACAGTCATGGTGCCGGCGCGGTGGTACCGCCGCAGCAGGCAGGAACGGGTCTGGGTAGCAGTGGCAGCGATCCGCGGCAGATGAGTATCCACGTATCGGCCTCCCCCTATGGCGTCCGCTTGGACAGCGACCCTGCGACACACCGTGTAAGCATCGCTGGCCATGGTGCCGCCTGGACTGGAGCAACCACCGCGGGAGCCGCCACGGCTCCTTCTTCGTCTCCGGGTGGTCACGCGCATGCAGCGCGGACGGAGAAGGCGTACGCTTCGCACCTCGCTCCACCGCCGTCGGACGGCCCTGTTGTGGTGGAGGTCGCTGCCCCGGTGGCACCGTCTTCTTCTGAGGAACGCGTCGAAGGCAAGCGCCTCTTCACACCAGAGGACCATTCACAGGAGAAAGGTGAGATCCGCGCGCCATCACGACAGCGGTTGTCCAGCTCCGTCGTGCCGCCACCAACCGACCTGCGCGGCGTCGAGGTAAACCCACTCCGGAGGGATGAGGGCACCTATAGCGCGGCACCCTTTCGCTCGTCGCGGCCCTCCACAGACACCGTCGGTGATCGACGCGAGGCGGCGTCGTCTCCGTCGTTCTACGAGCGGCCCATCTACGGAGGCGGGAGTCAACACCTGCAGGGTACACAAGACAATCGCACACACCGCGGCGAGGTTCGCATCGACGGTGTGTCCCGCCCGCTCCCACCAGCCGCTGTGTTTGCATCGGCCGAGATGCTGCTGAACGAGGATGGCTTCCAGGAGGATGAACATGTGCTGACCGGACTGCGGACCTACGCGGCGCGTAAGTGGACGGCCTTCAGTGGACTCAACGCGATCCCTCCGACCGACGTGCTGGGCGAGGACATTGTCACGACACAAGTGGAGGAACACTTGGCCTCCTTGCAGTGGCCCCTGCGGGTCCTGGTGAGTGGCCCACCCCGGAGTGGCGTGTCAACGACGGCGGCGCTGGCCCTCCGGGCGGCCATTTGTAAGAGCGCGCGGGACGGTCCCTTGGCGAATCACCTCCTCCTGGTGCTTGACAGCGAACTCCTCTTTGGCGCCAGCATGGAGGGCGGCGGCTCCAAGGCAGACGCTGCTGCGCCGCCGCTGCTCGATGTGGCCTTCGCCTTTCAGTTGGTGACGCGGGCCGTGCTGGATGCCGTCTCAGTGCAGCGGCCCTCACTGCGACCCAAGGGGCTCCTCATTGCACAACTCTGGGACAAACTCGTGACGGTGAACACGACCACCCCGCCTGACTTCACGACCTATGCACAGGTCACGGCCGCTGTCGGGCACGCAGTGGTCGCTCGCTGGGACCGGTTTGCTCGCACTGTCTTCCCGATTCTGCAGGCCGCACGGCGCCAGAGCACCGCCGCCAGCAGCACAAGGGCGGGTGCCACGCTGCGCGATGCCGCGTTGGATATTATCTTCTACGCCCTGCCCACAGAGTTGGCCGCATCGCTGCGCTTCAGCGGTGTCACGTACGCCCTGGATGGCCTCCACATCCTCGCCGCATCGCACCACCGGCGGGTCGAGCGGCCTCTGGGGGACCTTGGCCCGGTCCTGCGTCCCCTCTGGAAGGACGAGCACTGCCACGTGATTGTGGCATGGACCGCTACAGTGCCTTTGCAAAGCGTGTATCTGGACCCGCCGTCTGCGGGTGTGCGGACGCTACAGCTCCGCACGGTGGGTCTGCTGCCGACGCCCTCGTCCACGAACTTTATGCCCAGCCAGTACCGTGGACCTCCCCTGCCGCAGCTGGTTGAGTGCCTAGGCCGTCAGTACGGCGCGGACGTCTTTCTTGGCTGTCCTGGCTACCTCGCCCCTCTGTCAGCTCTGGCACGCCCGCTGGTGGGTCGCAGCGTTCCTACCACCGCCTTTTCAACCTACTCGCAGAGGAGGAAGCGAGAAAAGGCAACGGAGCCGTTCAACCTCCGTATTGATGACCCGGAAGTGGACAAGCTCCTTCGGCAGCTAGAACAACTCGTCGCTGTCGCCAAGTGAGCATGTCGTGCTTCAACTGTATTTAGATGCCTTGTATCGTTTCTGGTATTGCCACAGGGCATCCACAAGATGCCAAGAAGCAAGAGAGGACGAAGAAGAGTGGGTATAGGAATTCCAGCTGGATGCCCTCGATGCTGCGGCCTTGAAGAAGGTCACAGAACCTATCGGTTTCCTTGCAGAGCGCACGGATATCCGTTTAATGGTGCGTGTCACGGTACCGAGAAGGCACAACACATCGTGACAAGGTTGCCGACTTGTGTGACCTCCCTCATAGCAACGATCTCCGAAATCGGCTCTCTCTCTCTCTCTCATCTGCTTCGACATTTTTTTTTCTCGTTTCAGTTCTTTTTTTTTCCCCAAGCCGTTCTTATTATTATCGCAGCTCTGCCTCGCACATTGGTTTCGACTGCTGTCCGAGACAGTTCTTGCCCGCTTTTTTTTTTGTAACGTAGGGATACTGGTGTTTCTCATTGTGCTCGCGAACATCACTCCGGAAGCACACGCACGGCATTCCTCCTTGCATATCCTCTATACGCCACTCTTCTTTTCATCATGTCGGACTGGTGCCTCATCGAGAGCGATCCGGCCGTCTTTACGGAGATGGTGAGCACGCTCGGCGTAAAGGGCGTTTCCGTGGAGGAGGTTGTCTCCCTGGACGAGTCGGAGCTTCATCGCTTCGACAATGTGTATGGGCTCATTTTCCTCTTCAAGTGGACCGCCGGCCAGTCTGCGGGCAGCGACGGTAAGAGTACCACAGGTACGCTAACCCCTGACGCCCCAGTGTACTTTGCCGAGCAGACCGTCACCAACGCGTGTGCTACGGTGGCGCTGGTCAACACCTTGTGCAACTACGGCGATAAGGTGGATCTGGGCGAAAACTTGGGAAATTTCTTGGCCTTCACCAAGGACCTCGATCCCAACACACGGGGTCAGCAAATCGCGCAGTACGAGCCGCTGCGCACCGTGCACAACTCCTTCGCGCCACCGCAGACCATCTCGGTGGAGGATAGCAAGGGGCGCACCGAGGATGCCTACCACTTTGTCTCCTTCATCTACAAGAGTGGCTACATTTGGCAGCTGGACGGCTTGCAGAAGGGCCCGGTGGTGTACGGACCGGCCACGGACGAGGACTACAAGGCCCGCCTCATGGAGCACGTGCAAACCGTCATCAATGAAATCTCGGCCAAGGACACCACGGGCAGCGGGCAGTCTATTTCCTTCTCCCTCATGGCCGTTGTGGACGATCCTCTCGTCAAGCTGCAAGCGCGCGCAGAGGCGTTGAAGGCGGAGGAGAAGCCCGTGCCGACCACCCTCCGCGAGGAGATCGAAGACCTCGAGGCCAGCCGCGCCAAAGACCGCCTCGCCAATGTGCGCCGGCGCCACAACTACACACCAACGATTGTGGCTCTCCTGCGCGCGCTAGCGGAGAAGGGTGTGCTGGAAGAAGCTATGCAGGAGCAGCTTGGCACCGCCGCCACCACCGCGGCTTCGACGACCAAGAAGTAACGCGTGCCAGTGGCATGGGAGAGAACGGGGCATCAACCTCGGGGAGGAAGGTTCACTGTACAGCAGCCTCTTCCGCGAGGGGGTATTTGCGGGTGCTTCTTGGTGGAGAAACGGTTTCTGAATCCGCTCATGTTCGCTACTCTTTCCGTACGGAGACGCGAAAGATACCAAGTCCCCTCCCTCCCTCCCTCTCTCTTTGTCAGACCTATTTCTTCCGTGGCACTCGCTATGGCTTTGATGCCTTTGCGAAACAAGGCACCGAAGCAACAACAAGTAAACACAAACACACACACACACACACAAACAAGCATGACCACACTGCAGGACACGAGTGACTGTCTCAGTTGCAAGCGTGGAGAATGGCGCGGGACACGTCCAAGCCGACGTGCTTCTCCTGTAGAGCGAATACCAATCCGTTCTCCATCTTTCTCTGCAATCGCTGGGTACTTCTTTTCCTGAGGTGCCGTGAGTAGTCGCCCGTGAAACCTAATGGGTTGTGTGTCTGTTGCATCGAATGGCGGAATGCAACAGTGAACCTATTGCGTGTTCCCTCTCCATGCGCAATGTCCCTACTCTTTGCTTTACAACCATGTCTCTTCTGTTTCCCTCCCTTCCGTCACACATCCATGGCACACCACACATAGTATTCAGGAGCTGTGATAGTTCTCAGCGTCTTCGCAGAAGACTTCTGCTCCTGGTAGTTTCGCTCGGCGTGCTTGGCGCGAGCCAAGAAACAAACCTCACCACCACCACAGACGAGTTCACATCGTCTGCTCTTAACGAACCATTTTTTCCTTCTTCGTTTCTCGGAGTTCCTGTGAGTCGAACGAGGAACTTTTGTGCGCTCACACTTGTACCCAGAAGAGATAGTGGTACCCCTAGATTACCTGGATTCATCTGGACCATTGCTTACGGGAACAAAGCAACAATTTTTTGGGCTATGGTCATGAGGAGAAAGCTGGTGGATGTGCGACTATCCACGGCCGTCGCTGTGAGGACATTTCACCGTTGGAGAGGCGGTCGCATCGGGCGTTGCCCTCTTGGGCAGCTGCACAGTTCGACGCAACAATCCAATCATGCGCTGCGAATAAGCTCAGTTTCATTTTCTTCCTCGCACCTTTGCTTCTCTGTCTACCGTCGGGATGAGATGGCCATGAATGACGAAGACGTCGACGATGACGAGGTCGATAGTCAGTCCTTTGGACTCGAGACGGAGGGCCACGACATGGAGGAAGAACTCATGCGTCTGTTTGGTGGAACGGCGACCTCGTCCGCAGGCCATCCGACGGCACCAGATCAACCGCTTGCGACAGAATATGGGTCCTCAGCACCGCCTCACCACCACGCGACATCGAGCCGTGCTCGTGACATCACGGACGAAGACGAGGCGGCGGAGCTCTCACGCCCAAAGCCACCCACGCGTCGTCCGCTTGTGCTCACGGTGGAGAGGGAGCACCATCCCCTGCCCCGGGCACCTGTGCCATTGGTGCCCTCCCTCCTCACGCGCAGCCGCTGGCCAGAGGTGCGTCACCAGCAGTATCACCATGCCGTACCGGTCGTGTCGTACGTGCAGAGGTGCCGCGATCTTGCGATGGCGTGTGAGGCGTTTTTACAGGCCCCGCGACACCAACGGTCGGCGCTATGGGAAGAGCTTTCCTCACTCCACAGCGATGCGCTTCTGTGCATGATCGAAGAGCTAGTGAAGGGCCTTGCTCCGAGCGCTGAAGGTGAGAAGAGGAGCGTGAAGCAGGACCTCATGCGTGGGCTCTGGTCACTGCTGTCCGGGACGGCCTCAAGTGCCGGGCGTGCAGAGGAACTGTCCTCGAAGCAGATCGCGTGGGCGGCGACACTGTTTGAGCAGTCACGAGCAGTCGTGCCAGCCCTGCCGACGACATTCCTGCATCGACTCATTTACGCTAGCCGAAGAGGACTGCGACGCCAGCAGAACCTTCACTGCCTCCAGGTCCTTCTTCGGCACCCCCCAGCACCAGCCGACGACTCGAATGCACCATTGGAGAAACTGTACGGCGCGTGCCTCAGTTGTAGCGTGGCGCGGTGCCTAGACGTGCAACCCACCCACAAGAGCAGCGGGGTGGACGACGAAACCCGTGAGGATGCCTTTTCCCTTGCGCGTCTTCTCATCGAAGTTCTGTCGCTGCGCTGGCATGATCTGGCGCCGGTGGTGCAGCAGGCTGCCCTGCGCGGCGTGCTGAGCCGGTTGCGCAATGGTGGGCGGCGAGGTCGTTCTGGCGGGCTTCCCGCGTGCTTGAACGGCGTCGTGATTCACGCGGACCGCTCTCCTGCACCATTCTTTCAACACTTGAAGAAGGCGCTAGCGGAGACGGACGCTTTTGGTGTCGCTCGGATTGACCGAAAGCACTTGGCGGACTTGCTCTGCAAAACACACAAGGGAGCGGGAGTAGACTGGGTGACGTCAAAGTCCTCCGGGCGCACTGACGACAAAGGTGATAAGTCTGCTGCACAGGACGTCGGCTCATGGCTGTCCTCCGTAGCTTCCCAGCCCTCGCCAAAGGACAGCAACCAGTGCGAGGAGTACCTTCGCACTGCTACCCGAATTCACACGCATGTCTGTCATATTGAGAGGTTAGCGGATGCTGTTGCGCTTGTTGGTCCCGTGAAGCGCCACTTCCCTTTACTCTCGAACATGCTTGCAGTGAAAGTGTTGTCGCTCCTTCCCGAGAACCTTCATCTCCACCATGCGGTGACCCATCCAGACGCCGCGCCTCTGCAGCACACACTTTTGGCATCTACTCTGACCGCCCTGTATCAGCTTCTCCCCCACACCGATCGCCTTGAGGTGGTGCAAGCGTTTCTGTCCATCACCGCATCCCTCCTTCCACAGCTCCGTGACGTCCTGGCACACGTGTCGCAATCTTTGCTGCGCTGTGTGACCTCGGGAGTTCCCCCTCACACGGTCCCACTTGTCCTCGCCCACGTCACGCGTCAGAGAGAGCTCGCCGTCCGCCCCGCCACATTGCTGTGGGTGCAGACACTGCACATGTTGGTAATGTCGGTGCCCATAGAATCGTTTGCGAAGGGAGTACTTCACACCAGCGAGCTCTTGATTGCTGAAGAAGAGCGAAAGTTGATGGATGACACAGGGCCCCAGGACACGCACCGCAGGGCGTTGGTAGCGCTGCGTGAAGGCTGCTCGTCGCGGAAGCTAACAGTGAGCACAGCACTCGCGACTGTCGCAGCGACCCCTGTGAGCTCTGGTAACCGCACGCCATCTGCGCCAAGTCATGCCACTGCCCTTCACGAGCTCTTTGGGTACTCGTCTCCCACGGAGCGGACAGTGGCGGTCCCAGAGGTTGTACTGGGCTGCCAGACGGCGCTGGCCTGGCTATACCAGGTCTTCAGCATGTCACGGAGCCTGGCTTACGAGGTGCAGCTGCTTGCGCAGTTGGCCAGCACCCAGGGTGTCGAACTCCATCTCTCAGATCGCAAGGCTCACCTGGTGCGGTTATCAGAGGAGGCAAACCAGTCGGACGAGCTCCTGCTAGCAGGCGAAGATGCCAAGCTTCTGGCGTGGGTGGACAGTCAGAATGCGCCGAACAAATATGTGCGAGCCCCTATTCCTCCCACCGTCTTGCAACTAACAAATTCACCAGTCGAGCGACACAGTGACAGCGCATCGACAGCGTCACTCTTTCCGTCGTCAGCGTCGACGGTGGAAGCGACGTATGTCGAGCAACTAACGCGCGAGGCGAGTTGGAAGTGCCTGAGCTTCTATCTCAATGCCACCTTGCTCGAGCAGAGCCGGGAACGACCGAATGCCGACTACCCCGTGTACGCCCAGCAGGAGCTGCATAAGCAGCTCAGCATCGGTGACGCTGCGGACTCCCTCATCCGCTGTTTCTTTGCGAAGGACCACGAAGAAGAAGACGACAGTGGCACCAACAGACGTGGCGGTGAGGAAGCCGGATACGTCGTGCCGAGAGCCCACCTGAATGTGCCTGCGCGGGATGTCCTTCCCTTGCTCGGTCTCTACGAGGCTTACCTGGCCGCTCAGACGAGCGCCTTTCCTTACAACAAGGCGGCCCTTCTGAACTGGACCCGCTGTGCGACGTGCCTGTGCCTCTCTGAAATGCTTTCGGAGCGGATGACAGGGCAAGAGGGGGTGAGCCTGCAGGAGCTCCTGGCCGTGTACAAGTACATTCTTGCCATGTCCAAGGAAAGTGTTTCGCGATCGTTGGACAGCAACAGGAGGTCCGCCGGGGAGAGAGGATGCCCATCATCGTCAGCGGCCACCGCCACTGCTGAGGGAGGAAGCGCTGCGGACATCATGACACTCGGCACGGAAGCACTTTCTGACACGTATTTCGGGCTTCCTCCACCACCTCCTGCCCTGCCGGCTTCTCTCCATGAGCACGTGTTTGCAGCCCTTACCCAACACCCGTCTCTCTGGGAGGAGGCCATTCCCCTGTTGACGATCGTGAACGACGCAGCGGCGGTACAGGGCTCGAGGGTGGCGGCGGCGCCCACGTCGGTCTACCGTCTGGTCATGCAAACGTGCCTGATGCACCGTACGGTGGTCCCGGAACACATCCGCGCAAAGATGCAGTGACACCGTGGAGGACTGAGTAAGTGTTGGGTTTCCTACTCCTGGGATACCCTCTCGGTGACATCTGCGGTCTGGCCATGGTAACGACACTTTTTCACATTCGCGCGTTTCGGACGACAGCAGAAAAGACTTGACAAGGAGATTGTGTACCCGGAATGAGACAAGGAGAACGAGTATTCTCTCAAAGGGCGTTGCTGTCCCGACAGGATCGCTTGTAGCAGTGAGGGTGTCCTTCTCTCTTTACTCGCTGTGTACTGAATAACGCCTCTTTGATTCTCCACTGTCCTGCCTTGTATTAAATGATATAGCCCTCACCTCCAAAAAAGAAAAAGAAATTTGTAGTCACTTCCCCTTGGACGGTGTGCCACAACTCCGCACTTCCTCTGTGAAGTCTCTTTAGGGGTGAGCATTACCATTCCTGTCGCACGAGGAAGCAACATCAAACCTGAGGCATGCTCAACACTGCCCTGTATGAGCGTACCCAGATCCTGGTAGGGGATGCCGGCATTCGCGCGCTGCAGCAGACGGGTGTCTTCCTTGCAGGGGTTGGTGGTGTTGGAGGTCATTGCGCAGAGGCACTCGTGCGCGCCGGCATCGGGCGCCTCACCATCGCAGACCACGACGTTGTCTCCTCCACCAACAAGAATCGTCAGCTGGTCGCGCTCGACAGCACGATTGGCAAAAGCAAGGTGATGGAGTTGGCGAAACGCCTTCGCGACATCAACTCCGCGTGCAAGATTGTTGCACTGGACGCGTTTCTCTCCTCTGAGGACATGGAGGACATTCTCACGCGGCAGCACTACGACTTTGTGGTGGATTGTATCGACAGCGTGGAGTGCAAGGTGGCGTTGCTGGCCGCGGCCGTGAAGTTGGGCTTACGGGTGTATTCCTCTTGCGGTGCGGGCGGCCGCATGGACCCCAGCCTTGTGAAGATTGGAGATCTTTTCGAGACCGAGAACGATGGCCTCGCACGCGCCTGCCGTGCAGAGATGCGGAAGCGCGGCATCGGCCCTGGTGCCATCACCGTGGTGCACAGCACAGAGAAGGGCATCCCACCTCTGGAGCCGCAAAGGCAGGAGGCGGGCGGCCGCGATCGGGCCATGAACGGAACCATTAGTTACATGCCACCGCTGTTTGGGCTTCTCCTGTCCTCCGCGGTCATTCGCTGCGCCGTGGATCCGGCAAAGCATGACGCGGAGAAGCTGCGTCTGCTCAAGCGACAGAAGAAGGAGGAGCAGCAAAAACTGAAGAAGCAGCGCACAAAGGAAAGCGGGTAAGTGAAGCCTTGTGATGCATTACTTCTCCCCAGGCTCCATGCCCCTTGCCCACATCCGCCACGACTTCCTTTTTTAATATACCAGGAATGCCGTTCCACAGCCAACATTCGCAATGCATTCCTATGCAAACAATGCCCACTCCATGTGTGCGATGATTGCACGCGAAGATATCCTCTCCAGTCAACGAAACCAAGGTGCGACGCGTTGTCATCAAGAGTCGACGAGCGCAGGAAGGAGATTTACCCCTTCACACCCACGTCTGGCATCCGCTTGCGTACGAAGTGCGGCTCCCAATGGAGACGATCCTTTACGTTCGCACTGCTACACGCTTCCCACTCCTCCTTCACCTAACGATTTCCGCGCTCACAAGCACACGCAATACTACCCTTTAACACTTGGCTACACACACGCTGTGTCTCAGTTCTATAGGAAAAAAAACAAAACGATTCCTCTTCTTCTCAGGGAACCTCAAAGGCGCCTGAGTCATGTCCGGGGAGGAATATCTTCGTATCGCAAGCGTGTGGAGCCCAGGCACGGCGGGGCCGTCACCTCCAGGCACGCACAGCTTCTGGGCTCGGCTGATCATTGTCGAAGAGGGCTTTCGTCCGATCGCCGCAGATGAGGTTGTGGTGGTCATCATGGATGGCAAGCTCAGCTGCCGCGTTTTGCAAACCGCCTTCACCCTCCATATTCACATGACAGACGTCGTACGCATGCTCGGGGTGCAGCGCACAGATCGACTCGAGCTTCACGTTCCGGCCTCTGGCGCACCATCTGCAACAGAAACGCAGCCCACGACGCGCATGTACTTGTTCGAGCCCTTCGAGGCTAGGATGTGCCGCCAGGTGTACCGGGTGCTGCGACCCTGTCTATCGTCCTCTGCACGCGCAGCCAGCGTGCTACTACCACCAGAGGACACGGTCAGTGTAGGCACTTCATGGCGAGCCAGGAAGGATCAGGCACCGTTCTTCGCCGCTGAGGCATTAGCTGAGACTGGGTTCTACGAAGTAGCACTCGGCGAGGGGGATGGGGTGATCCTAGAAACTCCTCTGCAACCCCTACCATCACCGTCTGCGCAACCAAATGTTGATGACACAGTGGAGCCGACCACACTAGAGGTAGTGGGGTCGGCACGTTCTCCGGAGGCGCGCCAGCCGCCATGCACGGGAGGGCCGGCATACGTGAGGCCTGTCCGCATTCACCACGCGATGGCACCGCCTGAGTGGCGCACGGACCTGCTACGTTCTCCTGCAGCACACCGTGTGCAACACCCGCCTCTGTTAACAGGTCAGCCACAGGAGGGTCACTGTGAGCGCTGCCATGACCGATTAGAACGTCTGGAGAAGCTTGTGGATGCGGCGTTGGCAGACAAACGACTGCTGTTGGCACCGCGGACCAGCGCATTTCAGTTGTCGTACGGGCCTGTGACCCAGCTTTGATGCGGCGTGGATGTTGCTGAGTCCATCTTTGTGTATTTGGAAAATGACGAACAACATTACCGTCGTCTACGTCCTTGAATATGTGCGTGTGTGCGCGCGTGCGTGCGCGCAGCTTTTCTGTGTCCCCGTTCGTCCTATTCTTTCCTTTCCTGAATCCTACTTCCTGTATCATTATCACTTTCCTGGTTTTTATGTGAACGTTCGTCTCTGTTATCCCTCCGCTGACGCTTTCATCGCTTTGACAAGACGCTCTTCCTTGTTGTCTGGCACTAAGAGAAGCACCATTTCCAAAAGGAGACAATCCGCTTGCTGGCGTCTCGTCGATGCATCATCTCCTAGCGCGCCGCTGTGGGGCACTGGAGCATCAGTGAACAGAAAGGGGGTGTGGACCTTCCTACATCTATGTGGGTTACGCTTTGCGGTACTCTCACCAAGGCTTTTCGTTGTATAGCAGACGCTTGCCACATTGTTTCTG
This sequence comes from Herpetomonas samuelpessoai, assembly GCA_030849835.1. Classification (NCBI taxonomy): domain Eukaryota; phylum Euglenozoa; class Kinetoplastea; order Trypanosomatida; family Trypanosomatidae; genus Herpetomonas; species Herpetomonas samuelpessoai. The sequence goes on along the minus strand of JASAOC010002111.1, from coordinate 74,860 downwards.
CTCCATGTTCTCCTGCTTCCATACCGTGCACTGTTACAATTTTTTTTCCCTCCATGATGGACTCTACCAAATCTAGCATCCCACCGTATAGGAGTTCGTCCCGCTCGGGTGTATTATCACTCCGCTTATTCACATTCTTATTATTATTATTATTATTATTATTTTCCTCCGTCCTCCTCTTTTCTCGCCGTGAGCGCACGCTATCGGATTGTTCGCAGAGAACACTCTACCCGTAGCCCCTCTGGCAAACCTATTTTGCACCGCTATTTCTGTTGAGCGTGCTAGTACTTCATCACGACTCGTCGTCTTATAGTATCACAGTCCGTAAGGCTCCCTGTGATTTCCGCGGCGCCTCCGTTTGCCTCTCGGCCGTTGGTTGCTCCCTCGTTGCCTTTATCATTTCTCAAACTCCCCTCACCCCCCCCCTTTCCCCTGTGATTTCCACCTCTGCCCCTCACCCGTCCCTCACGGGGTAGCATTAGGACGCCCACACCACGGCTGGACGGAGCGCTCGTTCATACATCTATTGCCAACAACACCCTTACGATTAAGACGACCTTCTCCTTTCTTCCTCTTATTATTACTATTATTACTATTATTACTATTACTATTACTACTATTGCGAATTGAACGGTTCCTTCTACCACATCACCGTTATTGTTATTGTTATTGCCCTTATTTATCTTCCTCTAGCTACCAACCTTGCTTCACTCATTTTCTTTTTTTCTTTTCCGTGTGTGTGTGTGTGTGTCTGTGTCCTCAGTGCGTTTGTTTGGGCGTGTGATCAGTCCTGTTGACCGTCATCTTGCCCCTCTTTTCTTTCCTTTTCACCTACATTTTTTTTTTTTGAAAAAGGAAACGAAAACGCTTGTATGCTGTTTCTATAGTGGGCGCTTTGTCCTCGCCTCTCCTTTGTCGTGATTCCCCGTTTCTCCCAACGCTCTCCTCCCAACGGATTCACTCGCTCCCTTTCCTTTACGCCCTTTTCTTTCTCTTCTCCTGCCATTCACGTGGACTATCCCGTCACTCACCGTCAAGGCTCTTTTCTGCGGAGACGTGTGAGTGTGTGTGACCCCATTGCGCAAGACGTTTGCTTTTCCTTCGCACGCTCCCTACCCGGTTCCACTCCTTCTGCAGACGCGTTTTTTTTCTTTTTTGCTTTCTTTAGGTCTTTAACTATCTGTTGCCGCTCCACCTCCCTCCGCCCTTTCTCTGTGTGTGTACTCCACCTCATTTCTTTTCTATATTGTTGCTTTCTTTGCTTCATTGCGCTCATTTCATTTTTTTTTTTTCGTCGTTTGCGCCTCTCCGAAGGCTGACGCCTCTCTCTCTCTCTCAAGGCGAAGGAGCTCCTCGGTCTCACAGGTCACTGCATCAGCATTGCGCCTTTCATAGTTCTGTGTGTGTGTGTGTGCGCACAAGTTGGTAGCTTCCCGTGTAGGATCCATTAGCATCACTTGCTTGACTCTTTCTAGTTTTTTTTTTTGTTCTTGCTGCTTTTCTTCTGCTTCCTTTAATTTCGTTGCAACGGCACCTTCACAAGATCCCACTACACTTCTCTGTAAGACGCCGAGACTCCATCTCTTTCTCTCTCTTTTTCTTTTCCCCCTCTTCGGCGCGTTGCGACTAGCTGGCTTTTCCCCTCACCCGTCCTCACGCATTTCTGCGCTGACGGCTCTTGCGTATTGCACTGAGGGTTCCTTTCTTCATACGCAATCTCTTACCGCTCGTTGCAAAGGCCGTTGTCTTCGTCACTTTCACACACGTTGTCCCTTCTTTGCGACTTATTTGCCTCTTGGGAGTGACAAGTCTTTTTTTTTTCCGAACCGTTATTTCGCATTTTTCTTTTTCTTTTTCGTTTCTTTTCTTGTGTGTGCGTGCCAACACAGATAAACATATTTTTTTCCCCGTCATATTACAGCTCAGCTTTCGATCCCTCTTGCGTTACAGCATAGGCATTCACTTACATTGTTTCCCTCGACAGTAGGGGTTTTCCCTTGCATAGCATCTGCTCACTTCTTCGCCACCGTAGTGCAACCCAGCGTCACCAGCAGGCGAAGTGCCTCTCGTCACCACACAGGAAAACGAATTGGAGCAGCTTTAAAAAGAAACCAAGCCACCTCTGTGAGTATCACCACTGGTTGAAGCGCTCCTGCACAGACGCCTTACTCTCGTGAGTGGTTCATGCTGTGCGCGGACGATATCTAGAACACCTGTGTCGCGATAGGATAAGAATAGACAACCATCGTCTCTACAGTGCGACACTGTCCTGATACGTATCCTGGCTTCCCATAGCTGAAGGAGAACCTACGGCATACAGATCGAGAGGGAGAGAGGGAAAGGTAGAGGAGAGCCGCACCAGAGCGTTCTCCTGTCCCCTGCTTTATCAGTTTTGTTATGTTCGCATGGAACCCCATTGATGGCTGCACCGCACACCATGACGCGAGTGAAGGAGTCTTCGTTCCGCCCCACGACGTGTCCGTGAGCCTAGACACGGATGGCGGCCTTTGTCCCTTGTACGCGGAAGACGAAGAGGACTGCTGCACGAGCCGCAGCCAGGGTAACTCCCATGATTGTAAGAATTACAATGCATATCAGCACCCTCTCTTCTTTTTTGTGGCTGGCAATCGGGCCTGCCCGGCTCTCCAACGTCGGCACCACTGGTCCATGCACGGTGCACGACAGTCGTCGACCGGACTCGAAGGACACCTTGAAGACAGTTCTGAAAGCGATTCCAGTGGCGAGGAGACCCCGCCTTCATCACCAACAGGAACGGCTCCGCAAGGATCCCCGCGGCCAGAGCGTGGGACGCTGAAGTTGCCCAACCGGTGCTCGTGCCCGGCGTGTCAGTGTTGCTTGCCGTCGTGGTTTGACTGCCCCAAGCTTCTCGCCCTCAGAGCAGCAGAACCGCCAGCGGATGGCTGCGGCACCCTGACAAGCGCCATCTGCGAGTTCGTTCGTCGCAAGGATAAAGCCTCAGTGCTCATGTACCAGCTGAAGACCTGTGAGGCCCGCTGGCGGCCCGCCCATGCGCGCTATCGAGGGATCCGATCTTTCCCAGCAGACCACCACGGCAACCATCACGAGCAGCGTAGACAGGGAATGAGGCTGTGCGACGGCACCACTTTGGGGAGCACAGGGATTTCGTCTGTGGCAGGCGAGTCTGTCACCCCCCTCACCGCCACCACGGTGACCACCACACTCACCAACTATTCAACCCCGACCACGGCACTGAGTGTGGGTGTCGCAGCCAACGACCGTACCACTTCTTTATCATCGTTGCCCATTGTGCCACCGGTAATGCCCAGTGGCCCTGTCTACCAGAACGTCTCTGCTGCGCCAACAGCACCTGCCGGCGCAGGGGTTGTCAGCAGCGATGCCGCGATGGGGCGGAACCCTGTCGAGGCCGCAGCGACGTTCCCGCAGGTTGGCACACGTTGCCCTGGTGGGCAGCCCAGCCCCCGCTTTGGGCACACGGCAGTTCTTCTGAGCGACAAGGAAACCATGCTTGTGTTTGGTGGCAAGACCGTCACCGATTATCTCAACGACGCACACGTCTACGACATTGCGCAAGGACGCTGGACGCGCCACCTATGCCCGACGGAGGGCAGTACCGCCCCGTGGCCAGCCCCGCGCAGCGGGCACACGGCGGTGATGCACAAGGACTTCATGTACGTTGTCAGCGGAGGCATCAACGACAGCAACAGCTGCGCGGACGATCTCTGGCGGCTGCACGTGCCTTCCGGCGTGTGGGCGCGAGAGTGCGAGCGGCTCCCCTTTTCTCCCCGTAAGGGACACACGACGCACTTGCTACCAGCGGCCGACACCAGTGGCCGCGCCGCGAGTGACATGCTCGTGGTGTTTGGGGGACTCGTGCGACTCTCCCGGTCCCACCCCCGGCCAGGCGACTCGGAGGCGTTACGCGCGCTGGCGAACGGCACCACACCAAGTGGAGGTGCGACTCGTAACGTGGGCGAGGTGTCGCTGGCAACCAACGACGTCTGCCTCTATCACCTCGATTCCGGGCGATGGAAACTGCTGAAGACGTCAGGGGAGCCGCCCGCGCCACGCTTCTACCACGTCTCGGAGATCATTGAGGGCACAACGCTAATGCTCGTTTTCGGTGGTCGAACGAACAATGCGGGGCTTCCACCGGCCGCCTCCGAGCCTGCCACCCCGTTACCCGACCCAAGAAACGCCGGCTCCACGTCAATGCTGACAGTGGCTCCTGGTGTTCCCCGCAATGCGGGAACGGACTCGCAGCGTGGGCCGCCTACCACGACCGCCCCTAACTCGGTCAACACCTCGACGACAACCGGCAACGCCTTCTTCAACGACCTTTACTTGCTGGAGATCTCCACTGGCGTCTGGCGACCCGTCAGCGGGGTGCATGGGGACATCCCATCCCCCCGCACATGCTGCGCGAGCATCTTCGCCAATGGTGTGTTTGCTGTCTTCGCCGGCGGCAGCGCTGACTTTAGCGACGGCGATTACCAGTTCAATATCGTGACTCGACGGTGGACACGCATGGATATTCAAAACGAACCCGCCTGCTCCCGGCCAACGGTTGTGTTCACGGGCAGTCGACTTATCTTTTACGGAGGCTGCGCCCGCTCCAACCGTGTTCTGGGCCGCGGGAAAAACGGGATCCTAGAGCTCCCGTTGTGCACTGTGTCGATGCGGGATCAGTGCGACATGTGGGTCCGACGGACGACCTTCAATGAGCTGTTTTCGGCCGCGACGAAGCGCTGCGGTGGCGCGGCGGCCATGGACAACCGATTTCCCGCCCACACCTTCCCCGTGTGCTGGACGTGCTCGCCATCGTCGATGCAAGGCTCGCCGTCGGGCAATGCCCACGTGCCTGGGGTGCAGCCAGGTAGCAGCCGGAGCAACGTCAATGCATCTCTCCACAGTGCTCGGTCCACCACCGCAACACCGAACCCTTCATCCGCCACGCTGCGGCCCCGCATGCCCCCAGGCGCGCAGCTTCGGCTGTCCGCATCCCCTCAACCCTATTCCCCCAGTAGCGCCGCAGCCATGGAGCGCGCCGGGGCCCCACCCATGTCACCAACAGAGCCTCTCCCGTCTACGGGACTCATGAGCAGCCCTGGCGTTGGGAATCCCCGTGCAGGACAGAGCATCGGACCGAATTACGGGCGCCGCTGCGTGTACCCAGGAGAACGTGTCGCCTCTCCCTCCCTTGCGTTCGAGCGCGCAGGGGCGGTGGGCTCTCCCACCTCCTCCACTAACTTGACGGGCCCCTCCTTCGACGATGCCACGGGACAGCCGGGCTTCCCACGGCAGCCTGTGTACGCGTCCGCGCAGGTGGGGGGAACCTCTCCGCCCGCGGCCGGCCACACTGCCGTGAAAGCACCCGGCGGCCCGGGGCTGCGGGTATGGGTGCCGCCGCATTGCTCTCCTCGTGGCTCCCACCTGGCCAGTCCGCGTGGCCTCGTTGGAACGAACAGCGCCCTCACCGCCAGTGCGCACCCTTCCCCTCCGAGCTACGCGCCTGTCACAGGGACTCGGCCGCCGCCGCCGGCCTTGGGCGGCCAACTTCGCCATCCCCTGCAGGCACCCCCACCGCCCCAGCCGGTGCCCCATGAGGGTGGCAGTCGCCAGACGTCGCCGGCGTTGCGACCAGCAATGCATGGTGCCGTGCCGCCACCACTCCCACAGACAATGGTCGGTGCGGGCCGCCGTTACGTGCCGGCTGTGGACGTGGAGGGCAGCCGTCGCAGTCGCCCCTCCAGCCCCCTGTACCGGGACGTGAGGGTGCCAGGCTTTGGGGCGGGGCCGTCCTCTCCGCAGCCACAATTCTCGGCTCGTCTTGCCCCATGCTCACGGACGGCGTCAGACGAGTCCCGTCGTGAGAACAGCACGGCGGCCGGGCAGGGCACCAGCGCTGATGGCATCTCCCCTAGGTTAGGTCCAGAGGCAGCCGACGCGCTTGCCCGGTTGGAAGAGCTGCGGGGGAACGAGGGCCCGTATGTCCTTCGCTGCCTGATGCGAAGCCTCTGGCGCGACGGCTTCAAGATCTGCACCGGTCGCACGGACCCGCGGCCCTGTGAGACGTGAGGCCCTCTGTGTGATTTTTCCCTGCCCTGCGGCGAGCGCAGCATCTTTGCCATTGGCAGCGAATACCGCCCGGTTGCTTTACGGAATGTGTCTCGCTCATTGCGAATTATTTTTCTTCTCCCATTCCTTTTTGGTCAGCACCTCTCCCATCATCGTCTTTAGTCCTGAAATGGACTGTGACGTGAACGTTTTCAAGTATATGCTTTGTGTTTATGTGTGTGCTTATATATATATATATGTGTGTGTGTGTGTGCGTGCGTAAAGTCAAACATGAGTCTTTTCAGTCACCTTCTCCGTGCTGTTTTATACCGTGTCTTTTCCTCCATAGAATGGATATTTTGTGCAGGGATGCCCTGTGCTTCCCACGTCGCATGCAGCAATGGTTTTGTGGGGATGCCACAGGCTCATCCTTGGAGGTGTTCGCAGGACCTATGGTCCTCTCTCTTTCCCCTTCGTCGCCGGCTTCCCGTCGTACGGTTGCAGCGCATTACTCTATCAGTAGAATCGCATCGACTGCCACCTACTAACACAACTTTATTTCATCCGTGCAGAACGGGATACCAGCCCTTTCCAATAAAAGGTTATGTTATCTACTTCTCCTTCGATGCGTTCTACCAGCCTGTCATATTACTGTTTATTACTGTTTATTACTGTTTATTACTGTCTACTACCGTCTATTACTGTCTATTATTCCCTCTATTGCTGTCACGGCTCTCTCTCCCTTCACCCCCTCCCTCCCCCCATTGTGTGAACGCCGCTTATTTCCGTCTCTGTTCCTCCCCTTCGTGTTTCTCCCCCTACCCTGTGAAGCATGCCCCGTGAAGCGTATGAACGCAAGAGGAGGGATGGTGTGCGGGAACTCTATAGGAGTGTTGCCCAATCAATTCACGCTGCGCTCTTAGTGGTCGTGCGTGGCACCAGATGGTGGAGGCGAACAGTTCTTTTGGTTGTCGCCCTCCTGAGATGCGGACGCTCACTTACAACGATTACAGCTACAGCTATCACAAACAACACAAAAAAATAAAAAAATTTCCAAGAGGCAGAGGACATGAATGATTCACAACGGGTCTAGGAGTGTCACGTTGCTCCGCGGAGAGAGAGAGCGTTGTGATATTTTTTCTTCTCTTTTCAACTCACTTCCCTTCACCGAGGAGAGGAAAGAGAAGCCCGGCGCTGCTAGCCTCGAACTTCTCCACGGGGACCCCGCACTAGAAGTAGACCAGCGGAGAACACTATCGAAGTGTCTTCAGCTACTGTGCACCATGTCACATGTGCAGCATTTGAAAGACATGTCGTACAGAGGACGTGGGCAGGGGGCGGGGGGGGGAGGGAGGAAATGACAAGTTAACGCTCCACCTCTCTACCAGACAAGGTGTCTTGTGAGGGACCAATGGCGGTCTGAAAACAATGCAAAGAATTCCTCCCGTCCCTCTTTCTCATTTGCTTTCCATCGATGACACGTTTTGGTCCTGTTGTGTCCGTCGTGGATGTCCCACCTCACCGATCCAAGGAAGTAGAATGAGAGGAACCGTGACATAACTTAACTCATACAGCACTCATAAGAAAAAAAGTGAAGAGAAGAGAGAAGGAAAAGCAGCTCATCAGGCAGCGGAGCGCACCTTGTTCCTCACACCCCTCGCTGTCATTGATTGTTTTTGGTTCCATCATCGTAAATTCATTTTCCCACTCTAGGTTGCATGTCCAAGCACGGTTCCGATCGCTCCAAGAGCGCTGACAGCACCCGCCCCACAGGGCCCGCAAATGCAAGCACCTCTTCACTAGACTCGGACAGCTCGCCTTCCCGCACACCTGCGCCTGCGAGTGCCTCCTGCGGGAATGGCGGGGGAGCGCCGACATCTGTGACAGAGCGGCTGCGGGACAACGTTAAAAAAGCTCGTCGCGATGCGGAGAATGAGGAGATTCTGGAGCTGATGGCGGAAAGCAGTGGCTGGGACCTGGAGCAGATGGAGCGCAGCCCGGAGAGCATCACGTTTGTGGAGATGTTTCTCCTCACACTTCCCCGCATCCCGCAGCTGCGGTTGTTCCCCAACATGACACTAGTAAAGCTGATTCACATTGGTCTGACCTCGATGCAGGACTTGGCGGAGCTCACCTTAGTGGAGGAGCTCTGGCTCTCCGACAACTCGATTAAACGGATTGAAGGGTTAGAAAAAATGACCAGGCTGCGGCGACTCTACCTGCAAGGCAACGAAATCACTTCGATGGACGGCCTGCCACCGCTAAAGCACCTCAAGGAGTTGTGGCTGTGTCGCAACCAGATTAAGCACGTGGACGCGCAGCGCCACCTGCTGCACGTGCGCAAGCTGCGATCCCTGTGGCTGGCGGGCAACCCTATTTCCAACATTGAGGACGCCTTCCGGCCGTTCCTCTCTCATCTGCGCGAGCTCAATCTGGCCGGCTGCACCATCTACTGCTTCAGCCAAATTGCCCATGTGCGACCCCTCGCGAGGTCCTTGAAGAAGCTGTGGTTCGCAGACCCCCTCTTTGGCGAGAACCCCATTTGCCGACTGAATAACTACGCCACCTTCACCATTCACCTTCTCGGCGCTTCCCTGGAGCAGCTCGACCACGATGAAATCACCGAGGAGCAGCGTGCCCTCGCGGCAGCGGTCTACGACAAGAAGCACATTTATTATAGCATGCGACTGCGATCACTGGAGAAGAACTACAGGCTGCTCTCCGCCCACGCCCAGTCCCTCGCCCAGGCGAAACGGCAGGAGGCCACGGAGGCGATGGATCTCCTGACGGACTGCCTCGCGCCGATACAGGGCACCGTGCGGGAGCGCCAGACGTACAGTGGGAAGTGCTCTTGCTCCGCGCTGGCTGCCCTACCCCTCGATCAGCTCGAGCAGTGTGAGCGTGATTTGTCGCGGGCCATGGGGACGCGAGAGGTGCAGCTGCAGAGCACCGCCAAACGCCTTGCGGAAGCTGTTCTTTCCAGCGAACACATGTGTCAGTTGCTGCAGGAGCGTCTGTGCATGGAGTTGCATTCAGGTGGTAATATCCGGCTGGACGAGGTGATGTCATCACCCCCTCCTTCCGCACCTTCTACGGCCAAGGCAGGCAACAGTGCGCGGTGCACCACAGGGGCCTCCGCGAAGCGGAATGGATCCAGTGGGCCCTCCACACCACCAACAGAGCCGTCAGCGGGCAGCACATCACCGTCTTCCCAAGGCTGTGGCGACGGGTATTATGACAGCGCGAGTGAGTTACTGCAAAATGGGTTTGCCGTTTGTGAGGAGGCCTTCAAGGAAAAGTTCGGCATTACGGGTGTCCGCGTGAATCGTGTGTTCCGCGTGGTCAATCGCGGGCTGCGCGTTCGCTTCGACGATCGCATCCGCTCCTTGGAAATTGACATGGCCAACCCGGTCAATCGTCGAAAGATGGTCTGTCTCTTCAGCCCCGTTGCAGGGGATACAGACGACCAGGGAGCGTTCCTGCGTCACATTCTCATGCGTGGCATGGACGTCCCCGACCGACGCAAGTCGAGCGGGTCGCAGAAAGGCAAGCAACCCGAAGGGGACAGCGTTCCCTCCGCGTTACCGCCTTCGAATGAAGGAGTGCCGCTTACGAATAGCCTGTTCCTGGCGGACGAGGAACGTCTGCAGGGGTGTCTGCGGCGAGGGGAACTGGTGGGCATCAATGCAAACCCAAACGTGTTGACCGGGCAGCTGGTCGTGTCTCGTGTGTTTCTCGGCAAGAGCGTGCAGGCGCTGGGGGGCAACCGTGCCGCCAGTGCGACTGACGGCATGAACGGAGTTTCGTCGTCGTCGTCCTCCTCGACGTCGACAGCCTTCATCTCAAAGTCTCGTCGGGTCCTTCTCAAGGACTACTCCGAGGACGTCTTTTCGGTTTACCGTGCGCCTCCAGCAGCAGATGTGCTGAGCAGCGGTGTGGGCAGCCCGATCAGCAGCCCCAGTGGTAACGGAGGAGGTGAGGGAGGCTCCAACCGAGTCTGGTACTGCCTGGATCGCGCGCTCATCCTGCCAGAGTTTGTGGTGGATTACACCTACACGCTTTCTGGGAAGCACCACGGTGGCGCTCTACCCGCTTCCTCGACCCCTGCGCTCTTGCTGACGACACAGCCCGACCTTACCCGCCATCTACGCGCCTCCCTGGCCAAAACTGTGGTGCCTGTGCTTGGGAGCAACTCAGAGAGCGTGGACTGGACCGACCTCCGAGTGAGCTGCTATCACCTGCTGGCCTTTATCGCGTGGTGCGAGGAGGGCGGCAGCAACGTATCCCAGTTTGCCAAGGAGGAAACGGAAAAAGCCGTGGCTGCCGCAAGGAGCCTCTTGAAGGACACGGGAGTGCTCGCCTTGTCCAGCAGCATCACAGATGACGGCGTGAAGCCAACCAAGACGGGTAGCCGCCGCAGCAGCGGGAGTAGCACGACAGCAAGTGGCCCTGTGAATCAAGGTTCCCATTACAGCCCTTTGAACCGGCGCACTCCGTCCTCGCCTTCTGCGGTAAAGCAGCCTTCGCAGCCTTTGTCAGACACCCTTGTGGACGCGTATTGCCGCGAGGTTGGCAGCACGAATCTCACCTACTGCTTGCTGCGCGGCCGCGGCCTCTCCACCTTTCCCAAGGAACTGACAACAAGTGCATTTGCCTCTCTGACCACCTTGGACCTGAGCGGCAATGGTCTCACCAGTTTCTCCTGGTTCTCACTGGCGCAAACCGCACCCTGCATCGAGACCCTTCTGCTGCAACACAATGCGCTGACCACTGTCGGAATTCAAGGAACACGCATGCCCCATGTCACGCAACTTAACCTTGCGTACAACGCACTCACAGATGCGGAAGAGTTTACCGAGGTCGCCTTGTGTCTGCCCAAGCTCTGCGATCTCAACGTGGAGCAGAATCCCGTGGTGACGGACGACGGCGTCGCCAAGGGTGGGGAGTACAGAGTTCTCGCTCGCTTTGTTGGCACACGTCTGGAACGCTTCAACGGGTTTGACCTCAACCGCCTGAACAAACCGTCCATAAGCCGCTGGCGATTTCACCGCTCGGTCAGTGAAGAGGACGAGCTCGTCTTCACGGAAGAGCTTCTCGCCCATGTGGCGCGACACACGGGCTTTCCCACAAGAGGCTCTGATGACGCGCCGCCTGCCTCTCCAGCGATGAGGACGAGCTTCAAAGGCCTAGAGCATTCTTTCGCCCCTTCTTCGACACCGCCGCCGCCGCAGCATCTGTTTGCGGGGGCACGCTACGACATGACCACACTCGACCCAGAATCCACCCCGCTGCGCTTCTTTGAGGCGGCCCTGCGCGCTGTCAAGGGCACGGAGCTCGCAGACGAAGACGACTACCGTGGCAACAGACGCGGCGGTGGTGGTTCCCGTAGCCAAGCGTCGCCCTTCTCTGATGGAGCCGCCAACGGGGGTTCGCCGTCCTCGCTCGAGGCAGTCCCTGCGCACGCCTTCGTATACACCGGTAGCCTGATGGGGAATCTCACGTTTCTCGATAGAAAACCTCTCTTGAAGACGCAGCTCCGTCAACTCGTCTTGCGCAGCCACTGCCTGGAGGACCTCAGTCCCATCCTCGCCCTCTCCTCCCTCGAGGTGCTCGACGTCGCGGACAACTGCATTCGCGTGCTGCCGGACTTCACCTCTCTGGCCTCTCTGACATTGCTCGATGTCTCCTTCAACGTGGTATCGACTATCGAGTCCATGGGCGAACCAGCCCAACTGGCCTCCCTGTGTCTCAGCGGCAACCGCATCGCCACCGTGGATGGCGCAGCACTGAGTCGCCTGTCGAAGCTACGCGAGCTGTATCTCGCCAACAACGCCCTCACCAACCTCAGTGACTTCTACGCCCTCAAGGATATGCCGACGCTTGTGACCATTGACATCAGCGGCAACCCCTTTCGCGCCAAGACACAGCCCGGCTCCCAAGACGACGCGAGCCACGAAAAAGCTTCTCGCACCCTGTCGTCGGCTGCGGAAACGCGCACGTACTTTGTCTATCTCTTTCGCCAACTCAAAGTGCTCGATGGCGTCCCGATATCCCAGAGCGAAATCCAGCGCGCGCGTGACACCTTTGCCGGCAAGATGAGCGCCGACCTCCTCGCCGAGCGCGCTGCCGGGCCCGCCAGCCAGTGGGGGCAACTGCGGCAGCTGGACCTCTCGCAGTGCGCGCTGCGCGAAGTGGCCCTGCTGGAACCCTTCACCGGCCTGGAACTGCTGAAGCTCAACCACAATGTGCTCACCAAGGTCAGCGGGATTGGCGCAGTGCGCAACCTACGTGCACTGGATGTAGCCTTCAATCGGCTGAACTCGGCGGCACCCCTTGCGGTGGGTGAGGCCCTCAAGCCTCTCACTCGCCTGGAGTCCCTGTCCCTGGAGGGCAACCACATCGCGGACCTCAGCGCACTCGGCCTCGCCCTGCCCAGCCTCAAGTTCCTCAACCTGAAGAACAACGATCTGCAGTACCTTGAGCGCGGCCTTCACAAGCTGCCACAGCTTCGTGAAATCATTCTTGATCAGAACAAGCTCCGCTCCTTCAATCCCGACTGCTTCATGAACTGCAAACTGATCACGGATATTTCCGCGGACGACAACGCCATCCGAGCGACCGACGGTTTGGCCAAACTCCACGCGCTGGAACGCCTGAGCCTAGGCGCGAACCGCCTGGCGGAGCTGCAACCGCTGCTGGTGGATCTGCAGGGTGCTCCGGTGCAGGAACTCTTTCTGGTGGGCAACCCCATTGCACGCAAGTCAAACTACCGGGTTGCTGTCGTTGCGGGCAACCCGACGCTCACCGTGCTGGATCACAAGCCCATCACACCTGAGGAGCGCGAAAAGGCGGAGATGACGCTGCGGCAGAGTGAGCAGTACGCTGTGCCAGCCAACGTTGTAATTGACATGAACTTTGTGAACAACCTGGCCGTCGCCCACAATGGCATGAACGGGGGACCGGGCTCTGCGGCAACGCATGGCGTCTCGGCTGTGGGAGCTGCCGGACTAGGCTTCCAACCACAGGGGGGCGGTGGAGCGCCGGTGGGATCGGGATCGGGTGTGCTGACACCAGCGCCACCCGTTCCTCGGGCAACGGGACAACGACTCCAGCCGCTGGGCAACAAGCGTGGGGGCTACTACGGTCGGGGCCAGTCCACCGCGACAGGGCGGCGATTTTAACGGGAGTGGCTGGAACACCCATCCTCGCCTGTGCCTCCTGTCGTTGACCGGGACTCGTCGGGGTTCCTGTGAGGCTTATGGGTCGTACGTTGGCGCCATCACTACATCGTTTCTTTTTGCATCTTTTTTTTTTTTCTCATCAACTATTGCGAGACGCCTGTGCGCCGCTTCTTTCTATTTCTTTTCTCTGCGCTTGCAGGCGCCTCCCGTTGCGTTCCCGTGCAATTCCTTTTTCCGTCAACAGCATGGAAACATACTACGATGGTCACGTCCCATGTAAATATTCGTTTTTTCCCACCGTTTTCTTCCGTGACTCGCTTTCCTGCGCTACAATGATTCAACCACGTTCTATCGTTTAGGGCCCACGTGGCGAAGAGGGATCGCGCGCGTGGGCGGATTTCTTGCCACGTTGCTGCTGAGTATTGGGCCGCGGTTTCATTGCTGTGACTGCCGTGTTCTCTCCGTTCTCTCTGTTTTTTTTTTTTTTTTTTTTGCACCTGCCGCGTGAACCTCCATTGGGTGAAGAGGCCTTCGCCATTTTCCCTTCTCCGGTGCTTGCTCGCTGGCACCCCTCTCCTCATTCTCATGCACATATCTCTCTGTCGGTCGTACGACGACACGACTTGTACAAAAGGAAAAGCTTAACAAAGGTGATGTGTGTGTTGTGAACTCAGCTATCGCACGAACGGACGCGATGATGTATAGGGAGGAAAGGAAACTCAGCACTTCAGGAACGGGTATCATGGATAATAACCGCGAGCGTGTCTTGCTTGGATTGCCCAAAGCTTAAAGGGCGGAGGGAGCTGAGACCATAGAATGGTGAGCCACTCCTCTTCTGTCACCGTGCAAAATAAATATATATATATATTTCACCTTTGCTTTCGTGCCACTGCCTCATCTCATCCTGTCATTGATGGATGACACCAGTTTCAAAGGTCAAGTAGCCTTGTAGAAGTACTGCTCCCGTCACACCGACTCGTTTCTTGGTTTGTCAAGGTTGACGGCGAACACGTTGTGCACTCGAAAGAAACATCGGTGCAGAGGGAGGAAAACACACGAGCGCAAAAAAAAAAAAAAAGATCACAGGCAGTGAAAAGGGTTTCATCATGAACAAGGAAAAGACCATGGAAGTACTTCGCGGCATGAAGTTCATGCAGCGAAAGGAAGAGGCCAAGCGTCGCTCCCTCTACGAGCACGAGCGGCGCGGCCAGGCCGAGGGTGCTGGCACGGATGGCGTCACGAGCACGTCGGGCAAGCGCCGTCGTAGTGGGCCGACGATTGTCTTTGATACCCAGTTTCCCACCACCTCCTACGCCCTCGGGCGGCGGTCCTTCGCGACGAAGGAAAGGGCCACCACCGATGCGAGCACCTTGGCACCGCTGACTAACGATAGTGAAAAGACAGAGTCGACTGCGCTCCGCACCCACATTGACTTGGCGGACGTGGACCGCGCACGCGATCTGTGGAACGGGGAGGAGGGTGAGGGAGACAGTAGCAGCGCAGCCGACCATGGCGATGCGACGGAGGACCCCACCGCTCCATCCAAAGGCGATGCGGACAAGGGGCGCTTCTACCCGGACGGAGCGGTGCGTGCACCCAAGCTGCCAAAAAAGCTGGCGAAGGAGGTGGAGGAACAGGAACGCGTCGCTCGCAGGAGGAGACATGAAGAGGAAGAGGACGGCGATGATGCAGACCTCGGCCTTGATAACCTGTGGTAGCGCGGGAATCGGCACGAGAGGTGTGCTTCTTGTGTTGACAGGGCCTTTCACTGCCTCTGGACGCTTTCATGGTCTGTTTTGAATAACTGCGACTAAGCATTCCGTTTAATGGAATGATCTACAATAAAGAACGACAGCAAACAACAAATGCAACGTCAAGCAAGCCACAATGACTCATGGGCATGTGTCAGTTTCATTTGACCGCTTCTCACAGATGAGGTTTGACGACTGGGTGAGACGACATCTGGTGAATCTGCAATTGCATTCAAATCTTTCTACCACTCCCACTGACGGTTCCCCCCCCCCCCCATAGAAGACTCTCATTGGAAGGAAGAGAATCATTCACTCCTTAGACCCCTTTCAGACGACACACCACACTCTTTTCAACTGACGCATTTACCCCCTCTGTATCACTGTCGAGAAGCTTTGTGCCAGTCACGGAAGCCAACCTTTCCGAGAACCCAGCTTCCCTGTCTTCCGTCAATGCAGAGCCAGCGGGAGAACCCAATGCAGGGACAACAGGCGCAAGGGACTGCAAGAACGGCCCATCCGGCCACGGCAATGGCAGGAGCAACCGAAACGTCCCTCTCTGCCGAGGATGCCTTTGACGCTATGCGCCAGGCCGCCGTGACCATGTTCAAGCAACGCACAAAGGACCTCACGAAGCTCTCCCAGCTGCAGGTCCAGCAGCGGTCGCTGGAAGGCCAGGTGGCCGAGGTCGAGGGCGTCGTCGCGGACCTGCAGGCGCACCAAGCGGAAGTGGAGGCCCTGGTGGAGAAGGAAGGCCAACGCGGCACGGAGCGCGCGGCAGACCTGCATCGCCTGCATGACGCCATGAACCTTCTCAGCGAGGAACAGCGCGTGCTGCAGAACGTCAGTCGCACGGCGGACCGCGTCGCTGCCGTGGCAAGCACCGTATTTGCCGGAGACGGACGCACCGAGGGCGTGGTACCACGGCTTCTCAAGCTATTGACGGCGGCGCAGGCGCGCACAGGCGGCCGATCCTCGCACGACTTCCGCAACTTGTCTACGGATCTGCGTCGTCGTGAGGCAGTGTTGCGCGAACGGCTGGGTGACATCCGACGCACCGGCTCCGTGCCCGCCTCCTTTGTCGCTACCCTCACAGAATGGGTGCGCAGTGGCTGGCAGCACCACGCAGAATTGGCAGCGGTGGTGGCAGACGCCGCCACTCTCCTCGACCTTGTGCAACATGGCCAGAAGCTGTTGAATGGCGGCGCACCAGGGTCACGAGGCCGGAGTGGGTCCTCCTCCCCCTCACCCGCTCTGCTTGCGCTGAGCAGCGCAGTGCAGTCGACGGCCACGGCATACCCAGTCACGTTTGACGAAGAAGCCTTCTTCGAAGGCGAATTGCCGACCACAGAAGCGTTTGCAGCGGAGGACGCCACGGCACCGCAGCGGAAGCTGCTGCTCGGCTACCTCCAGGAACTCAAAACAATCCATGAGACGGTCTGCGAAACAGCTTCCCTGTGCGACAAGCACGGTGTGGTCTGTGAGATGGTGGAGCCAGGTGTGACAGAGGCGCTGGAGGAGCAATGGAAAGCCTTCACCAATGACTTTGCCGAGTGGCTCCTCTTGTCTGCCACGCACCGCAAAGAGGCTGCGGAACAAGCAGCCCTGGTGGCACTGGAGGCGCAGACCCAGACAGAGGTTCAGAACGCCCAAGTTACACTTGACAACAAACAGACGGAACTGCAGGCCAACACAGCCCGCGGAGAGCTTCTGGAGAAGGACTGCGCGCAGCACTTGGCGGCGTGGGGGAAGGTGTGCCGCAGCCACGAGCTCCAGGCAACGCAGCTGCGGGAAGCCCGTGAGTTGGCCAGGAGCCTTGCACAAGAGAAGGATGCGCAGACGGAAGCGTTGACGCGTGCCACCACCGAAGCCGCAGAGGAGCACCGTGCCAACGAGGCGGCCCTTGCAGAGGAGGAGGCTGGCCTGGCAGACGTTGTGCGTCGTAGCTCCGAGTTGGAAAGTGCCCACACTGCGTTACAACATGTGCGCAATCAGCTCGCATCGCTGCAGTGTGTCTTGAACGAACACGTGGAAGCTCTCCTTTCTAGCGCTGATGCCACCGAGGTGGACGACGTGACAGACGCAAATCACCTTGCCGAAGCGACCGCGGCCATCCACGCGTCGCTCGCAGAGGTGCCGCTGGACCACCGCCCGGACGCGACAGGCGTGACCGCCGCGCTGTCTGCCGACATTACAGACGATCAGTACAAGGCCCTTGTGAAACTACTCTCATGCACTGATGTTTCGCAAGAGGAACGCGCAACGAGAATCGCAGACATCTTCCGGGCAACCCCGCGCGCAGTGAAGCAGGCCATTCCTTTTATGCAAGCGCTGTCGGCTGAGCAGCACCAGTGCAACGCGGACGAGGAAGCCCACTTTGCCCGCATGCAGGAGATGGAAAAGGAGTCCGCGCTTCTGATGCGTGAGCTCGTGTAGGAGGCAGTGTCTTCGCTAACCCGCTTTAGGTTTCACAGAAGCGGTAGTCATACCGCATTTCCTTCCCCAGGCCAGTGGTACTGATGATCCACCCTGACCGAGGACGTTCTTCGTCACAAGGCGACTTCCTAACCTTCTGTTACCACGCTTCTCGGTTTCGCACCCAAGCACATTGCGCGTATATTTTCACAGCTACCGCACTGTCGCACAGGCTTTAAAAACAGAAAGACCACTTATCTTTCAAGTCACTTTTCACGCTCGCCTGCTCATTTCACCCCACTCTCTCTCTCTCTCTCTTATTTTAGATTCATTCTGCTACTCTTGGTTCCGCTTTCGATTCCTTTACGTCTACGTTTCACCAATACTACAAAAAATAATAATAATTGAACTCACCATTAGTGATACTGCCGAAGATGAATGCCCAATGACACAACATGGCGTGAATGGGCGCGCATGGGAACCATGACACTGTCCTCTCTGCCTCGCTGTAGCATACCAGTTGCACCTCTCTTTCACGTCTCGCCTTCCCTGATAACAGTCTTGTTTTCTTCTTCGTGAAACCTCCGTTTGCATTGTCGTGCTGCTGGCGGGAACCAGCTTTCGTGCAACTGAATTCACCACACACCTATTGCTGAAAACTTTAGAAACACGTAACCACTCCTTATCGACAAACGTGAACTCTTTACCACAACAGATAGTTCCTTTGCTTTCCTCCCCCTTTTTTTGTTATTCATCCGGTTTTATCGCTTCCATATTTGTTGCGGGTGAAGGATGTCTCGATATCCAATTACAATGCGGAGGGGCCTTCTCCACAAGGTCCTCTATGTGACGGTGGCGGCCCTTGTGCTCGTGGCCACAGTGACTCCCCTGGTGGACGCCCTCGTCGCGGAAGGAGAACGCCCCCTGTACAAGGATCTCGGGGTTGCCACGGATGCCAGCAAGGATGACATCCGCCGGGCTTTCCGTCGCCTCACCCGTGAGCACCACCCGGACACCAAGGAAACCTTCGAGGAGAAGGAGGCCGCTAAGGAAGTCATGGCGCGCGTCCTACGTGCATACGAGGTCCTTTCCGACGATATCAAGCGCACCGACTATGACCAGACAGGGTTTATTCCTGGCGAGGCCATTGACCCGAAGGAGCACTCCGCCAAGGACATCTTTGACCATTATCACCAGAAGATGCCCATCTTCTCCAAGACGGAGTCCATCGAGTCCTTTGCGACGGTGGACCGCATCAAGAGCTTCCGCGGCAACCGCATTCACCTCATCCAGGTCTACGACGACGCGTGCAGCAAGTGCCGCGTGTACAGCAACCCCTGGGAGACCCTCTCGCACTCCGGCCTTGTGACCGCCGGCATCGTCAAGATGTACCGCATCGACGCCAAGTCCGTAGACGGACCCCAGTACATGAAGGAGCTGGGCATCTCATACACAGGCTCCGAACCGACGGTGGTGGCCTTCATTGATGGCGAACGCTGGAGGCTCTACGGCATCAAGGAGTCCCTGAAGCGGCAGAAGGAGCGCATGGCCTTTGAGCAGCTCCTCGATTTCGTCATGAATTTTTTCTATGAAGCCCACCTGGAGACCATCTCCCTGCAGGCCCCCTTCATGGACGGAATCGTCAGGTTCCTGCAGGCCCCTCGCTCCGTTGCCAGCAGCCGCCCCGCGACCACGAAACCACCCATCCGCGTGCTCTTCCCGAAGCTCAATGCCGAATCCGTGCCCCTCGCGCTGTGCATGCGTCTAGGGGACCAGGCCGTCGTGCGCAGCTTGGAGCGGGAGCCCCTCCTCGACTTTGTGGAGCAGCATTGCAACATGGAGGTGAACGTGTATGACCGCCGGGGCGAGCTCGTGCCCCTGCCAGAGTTTGTCGTTGTCTCGACGCAGCCCCTCCCTGGTGGCGCCGCCGCCGCCGCGCTTGCGGAAGCGGAGGAGGAAGAGGAGGAGGCCGAAGGAGCTACGCAGACGGAAGCGACTGGAACACGCGCGGAGAAGTGCAAGGGCATTGAGCTCGGTGCCAGCGCGGCGCTGTCCTACGAGAAGGCCTACCAGTTCGTGCAGAGCCTTCTTCCCCCTCCGCACGACGGCATGACGGCCACGACCGACGAGAAGCCCTTACCGTACCTGGACGCCATGAACTTTGCCGAGGTGTGCGAGAAGAACTGCGTCATGTGGGTCCGCGAGTCGTGCGCGGCACCTACGGAACCGTTGGCCCTGCAGGAGCTCCAGGCCACCACCAAGGTCCTCACCAACGACTTCCTCTCCTTCAAGACGGGCTACCTGTGCCTCGACGAGCAGCCTCTCGTCGCGCAGTATGTGAGCCGCCTTCTCCCTCAAGGGCTCAGTACGGTAGGCCATCGTGGCCCGCTCCTCCTCGCCATGATGGACTCTGACGACTTCACCCTGTACAGCATCTCCTCCCTCCAGGAGAAGCCACCGCTGGAGCTGACGACACGAGACGTCGATGCCGTCCTGTCGCATGTGGTCGACTCCAAGAACGCTGCCAAGCACAAGCAGGCCGTTCCCCTCGAGGCCGGCGTCCGCCGCCACGACTCCGAGGAGCCCTTCACGTCGCTGCTGCCCTACACCCCGTTCCCCATGTCCACCAAACAGCGTTACTCCCTGCTGGCCAACACCATCTTCAGCGTCTTCTCACCCTACATCACCAACGTGGCGCCCTTCTTCTTTATGTGGCTCGTGCACACCAAGGTCCTCGGTCGCAAGAACTCCGGCCCCGAGCAGCCCGCAGCGGAGGCACCGGCGGCCGCCGCAAACGCCAAGGCACCGCCGACCGCTCGCCTGCCCAAGTTCCCCACCGGCGCGCGCAAGCCGCGTCGGCCGTCACCAGAGGTGCCGCGGCCCAAGAACGCGGTCTGTGACTTTACCAAAGCGGATGTAGCGGAAGCGAAGGAAGGCAAGGGTTTTCTGTTGCTGCTGCTGGACGACCGTCCCCTCAACTCCCCCGCGCTGAAGCTTCCGCTGCTCATGTCCGACGCTCGTTTCACGGTGCGCATGCTCACGTCGAACACGAGCCAGTGGAACGAGTGGGTGCGTCGACAGGCGAGCGAGGCACCCCCGGCGGTCGACGGCGCCAAGGTGCCCGAGGAGGAGAGGGGCCTCTGCCTGGTCGCGATTCGTAAAGGGCGTATGCAGAGCGTGGCCAAACCGGAGGGGAGGGATATAGAAGCCTTCCTTAGCGACATCCTGGACGGCACCGTCAGCGCAAACGTCCCTCTCCCTGAATTCGCCCTGGCCACCGAGTAGTGTCCATGTCACACACACACACACCCATTGCTGGTGCTTGAGAGAGAAGGTGTACTCACACAATCGGGTAGCTCGCATTTGCTCTTACACGCCCAATGAAAGTATTTATTTTTTAAACGATTGAGCATATCAATCCAGGTACGGTATTTGTTGTTCATGTGACGTTTCTTTTTGTTTTCTGAGTCAAGCTACACTCATATTTGGTCCGTGCGTTGTCTTTGGTCCCGAATAATATTTATTTTTTCTCTTTACCTTTTCGATTTATTTTTGGTGTTCTTGCTTCCACGGTTTCTCTCCAGTTTGTTTTGAGTACCCGTCCTGTTCTGCCACTTCCTTCGTATTTAACACTTCCTTTTGTTTTTTCCCCATTTGCTGTTGTACTTCCCTATCGCTTCTTGAAAGGAAAAACTGAAAAAAATAATTAATAATATCTAGAGGATCCACGCCGCTCTACCTCGGTTTTGCGTCTGGAATCTAGAGTGAATATCATTAATGAAAGCCTATTTATGCTGTCCCCACTTCAGGAAGTGCAATTTCTTTGTCTTGTGTGTCGTCACTCCTCCCGACTGTCTGTGCTTTACGAGCATCAACGGCCACGTTTCTTCTCCTTCACGTTTCCCGCACCTGACAATTACTCCCCGTTTCACTAAATCACGCAACCAAACCCTTCACAGTCGACGTTGCGAGTCCGTGGTGCGCCGCAGAAAAGAGGAGGTCCTGTGAAAGGATTGTGATGTCAGACGGACTGAGCAGCGGGCGAGAGGAACGCCTTCCGTCGCACAACACGGGCCCCAAAGGGAGGAGAGGGGAATCTTCACAGAGAAAGAGAAACAATGGCTTCTTCCGTATTCTGACGATGCTTCGTGAGCAGCTCCTCCCGTGGCCACTAGTGCATTCCGAAGCCAGAGTGTCCACGCAGTGAAGTGAAACAAACATGTGTGCTTTATCCCATCTCTTTCTTGTCCATTTGCGCTCGATAGGTCACACTCTTTCCATTCGCTTCCTCTCGATTCACAAACACACGCGCACATCCGGTCAGTCATAGACGCTCACTGTCTCTTTCTTCTTCTTTAGAGAACCAGTGTTGCCCTCTCGTCGCGTTGTAGACTCTGGTTTGCGTAAGCGAAAGATAGGAAACATAGGCCAGGCTCACGGCAATCCACAAGGATGTCTGCACCGAAGAATACGTCTGCGCAAGTGGTCTACAGTGCATTGCGGGATGCCAAGGCAGGCGCCTCGTCCTCCTCCATTGGGGCGGCCATCCCGTCATTTGATCTCTACAAACTAGCGCGAGAAGAAGAACTGACAGCGTACCGGGGTCTGTGCCGCGTGCTGGCGATGCACTACGGCGCGGACGCCCTGTCAGAGGATGACCACCATAACGCGTCGGCGCAGGAGCGGGCTGCCACCAAACATCAACGCCGGCTGCTCGAGGACCTGCGTGACGCCTTGTGCATCTCCGAGGAGCGAGGCAAGCTGGAGCTTATGGCGGCTGCAGAGGACGACGTGGTGAAGGGGGTGCATCGCTCCGGTGTACTTCAACACCGCGCAGATTTCTTTGACGGCGTGGTGGATGTGGAGGTGGTGCAGAACATGGCGGAGGGCCGCGCTGCGGATGATGACCACACCCTCTTCGCACCCCCTGCCAAGGTAGCTCGTTCGGAAGCACCAGCGGGTGGGTACGGCGCCGGCGCTGCGGCGTCCGCTGCAGGGCTACAAGCAAGCGCTGGCTCTGTCGCCACATCCAAGGCACGCGCGGCGGCGCGGAAGAAGCTTCTGTCGACCGTGGTCGAGCTGGGCCATGAGGCGGAGCGACTGACCAACGTCCTCCTCTACTCGGATGACCGAGCGAAGGAGAGGGACGCCAAGGAGAAGCTCTTGGCCACACGCGAGAAGTTGCTTGAGCTGAAAGAGGAGGCTTCCCTCGAATAGCCATGTGTATGACTTTGGTGTTGCATGATCCTTTCACGTGCGCTACCTGACACGCGGAGATCGACGTTTGATTTTTTTTCGTTGTCGTTTCCCTGACTCTTCCTGCGGGGGCTAATATGGCGTCCTTGTTTTTGTCTTTGCGGATTGATGCACGATTTGTGCCATAGAGTGAATGAACCTGTATGTCAAGGAAGGATGCACGAACAGATGCTTACTTCCTTTTTTAAAAAAGTGAGTTCAAGAATTCATGTAAAGATATCACAGCAACATTTGCGCAAGCGCTTTCCACGCCTCTCCGGGGTAACAAACGGAAAAGGAATGTTGGTTCCCCTCGTCAACACCGAAACCTCGCAGAGGGTGATGATGATAACGCTGCGTGCAGTCTCACTGTTGCCATTCAAGTGTGCACGGTGCTTCCAAAAAACAAAAACAAAGAACAACAACAACAACATGAGCATCCGTGTTGTCGAATCCGCGTTTCCGTCGCTCTTCTCTGTTGCTTTGGAACATCACACAGTAGGAAAGGGGGTGGTGGGAAGGCAGACCCCACCGACAAGCCAACGGAACAAACTCAGCGCAGGGACTTCCACGATTCGCCTCGTGAACAGAAAAAAATGAATGACTCGAACGGTGCGGCGGCTCCCTCCGCTACACTCGTGTCTTCTCTCGAACCCATGAACGTTGTCAGACGGCACGTCAAATGCAAACGAAAGCAGTACGACGGCGTGCGCGCGGCCCTCCAGTTCTTGAGAAACGTGTTGTACCCGTGGATGGAAGCTATAGGGTGCACGACAGCAGAGGGGAGACTCCTTCAAGAGCCTTCTTCTCCCTGTCTCCTGACGAAAGACCAACTGTCGCTTCTCCAGGAACTGACCATGACTGGCATCCCACCGACACCGAGTCACATGGGCAACATTGCTGGCCAGCACGTTGGGCTTCTCAAGGAGCCGCAGTGGGACAGTCTTCTGCACACCGCCCTCACGTACTACCCTCTGTCTGCCCTTAGCAAGGGTGGCGATGGGTTCGCAAGTCTCTACCCAACGACACGTGGTGACAGCGTTCCAGACAGTCCTCTGTCGCTCTGGACAGATGAGGTGGTGGAACGGTATGTGGCGGCGCTTACCGCGGTGCACGAGGATCACCCGTCGCGAGACTTGCATGCAGAAGGGTACCTGCATGAGGCCGGCCTCCTCACCCGACGTGTCCTCGCTGCATTGACGGCGGGCGGCACCCCAAACATGACAGGCGAGAACGCAACCTGTGTGGAAGCCATGTGGGCGTCGTTGGTGGATGCCTATACACTCTTTCTGCCGGATCGCTCGCACATCCACGAGTTGGAGAACGTCCCTCAGGAGATTGGCATTGGGGAAGTGGCCTGTCGCTGTTTAGCTTTTCTGGGAGAAAGCCCCTCGGAAAATCAACTTGACCTTGTCGTGGATGTGGGGGGAGGAAACGGGTTTCTCGCCGCGGAGGTAGCAGAGCGGCTGCACTGCGACGGCCTTGTTGTCGATCCACACTTTCCAGGACATTCCATCGATTGCTGCCCCCGCATCTGGGCCGACACGCCGCACCGTGAGCGGCCCGCGACGCAGCGCCGCCAACGCCTCTCGCGCGTTGTAGGCATGTTCCATGAGACGGTGTGGGACCGCGACGTTGGCGTCGCCCCTGAGCGATGTGCCTTCATTGCCAAGCATCTGTGCGGGACGGCCATTGACGCCTGCTTGGCCCACCTCGACCAGCAGGGCCGCCTCCCGCGCATCCTTGTCCTTGTCCCGTGCTGCTTTAACAAAGGACTATACGCAGAGTATATGAACAAACCGTTTCTTCACGAGGTGCTGCACGTGATGGACCAAGACGCGTACAGCAGCGTGGCGCGCATCACGGACTGGAATCAGTCCTTGTACCAGAGCCTTCTTCCAGACGGGCCTTCCAACGGCTCACGGTACTCCCCGACCGGGAGGGACCGACACGGGCAGCACAGCAAGCGGTCCATGGGGCATGTTGTTGGCTGCACCGACACGTTGGCCAAGGCGGTGGAGGCGATGCTGAACCGGGGCCGCATGCTGTGGTTGCAGGAGAGGGGCTATAGGGTGGAGCTGTGCGAGTACGTGCCGGATTGCGTGACACCAAAGAATAAGTGCATCGTGGCATGTCGCACTGCCTACTAAAGGAATCCATGAAACTCACGAGGAAAGGACAGGAGAGAGCATGGCAGGATGGGGAAAGGTTCCCGTGAAGGGTCAACAGAAGTAGAACCACGTGTCTAGGATACATGTGTTGAAATCACCCAAGCAAGTGGCTTGCCCTCGTCGACAGTGATGTCTCAAATACTTCCCTTCTGCTTCCCGTTTTCACATTATTTCTCACTTCTCTATCATTGAAAGTATGAAGAGAAACTTCACAAGTAGCACACATTTTTTGCATTGGCTTCAACGCAGCTTGCGTTCTTTTCGTTTCTGTAATTCCTCATCCCTCGCTTCGTCGAGATAGTCTTCTCAAAGGAGCACCGAGTAGCTGCACACGACTGTCTTCCGTCTCTCCCTCTCCCTTTTGAAAAACAAAACTGAAAAAATCCTGATACTTGACTTCCGCCCGCGTGCCCGATGCGGTTGTGGCATACGAATTTGTCCAGAGGTTCGTCCGACCATGGCGGCCCGGAGACGCCAAGACTTCCGCAGCGGCGTGCGGTGAAGGAACCGCAGAGCAATGCTTTTTTTCTGCTCGGTGTCGTGACCACCATTGCCACCTTCGCCATCGTCATCTCCATGTTCACCTCACGCCCTGTGACGAGCGAGGAAGACGAAATCATCGCCTCTGTTACAGCACAGGTCAAAATGTCTGAAAAGGAGTGGGTATCGCCAGAAGTGCTCAGCAGAGATGTCTCCCTCGCGGTGGGCGAACAAGGTCTAGCGCTCGCCCTGTATCGGTTGCGGCTCTTTGTGTATGTGGATCCGTCCTTGGGCGAGGCAACGGCGAGGCTTCGGGCCTTCCTTGGCAGCCTTCTCGCCGCACATTATACGAACCGGTCGTTCCCCATTGATTTGGAAGTGCGCGTGGTCAGACGACCACCAAGAAGTGAATCGCGCGCAGACCGAGGTTTAGGACATAGGGATCACCCATCCCTCCTTCAGCACGAGTTTCTCCAGACACTTGCCAACGTCGAATGGCGCCACGGTCGGTACACCGTAATGACGGTGGCACCACCCGCGAGGCTGGCCGAGGTTTGGCTTCCCATGAGCGATTGGGAGCTTGCTGCGTTCGTGGACTTGAACCGCGCCGACCAGCCGCCGCGGCTCGCTGCTTCGTGGTACAGTTGGGTGGAACGGGCGGTGCAGGCATACGGCACGACCCCCCGCGAGGGGTTCCGTGCCTTGGGGGAGCAGGGTCACACCGCCGCCCTCGCTGCAACAGACAGGACGCCCATTGATACCCATGACGCGTCCCCGACTTCACCACGGGGTTTGCTGTACGATACTCTGCGGAGTCCGATTGGGGATAGTCCCTGCCCACGTTCTCTCCTTGGACTTGCGTTGGATATTCCCTATGCTGCTGCATCCTATGGCAGAGCGACAGCCAAAGGTGCGGCGCCAGGGGCGAAAGCGGCGATCGGCTCGGAGTTCGCTGCCTGGCTCGGACGTCAGACCATTGACGGCTCTGCTTACCTTGCCCAGAGACCAGCGTTGCTCGGCAACATTTTCTTTCCCCGAGCGTGGCGACGACTGACTGCTGCATTTGACGTGCTCGACACCACCAGCAGCACCAGCACCGAATTACCTTTTTACACGGCGGAATTTCAGCAGCTGCAGCAACAGACTGGGATGTACATGCTATTCCCTTTCCACGGGGATCCCTCGGTGCTCCTCTCCGATCGCTCCAGTCTCCCGCTGTTCGAGCAGGCACAAGGTGCGGCGCTCTCAGCGTTCCCAGATTACTTCCATCTGGTCGCATTCGACGCCGAACTTACGAGAACCACTGCTTGATTCCGTTTTGTTCACTTGAGCGGGACACCATGTGATGCGCACAAGAAGACCTGGTACGCATGGACTTACGTCAATGTCATATCGTGCCTTTCAGCGACATGTGCCTCCCAGGCAAACCCTCTTTGTCTCCATGTGTGGAACAACTTTTTCACGATACTCACAGAAACGCGGATAAAGCAAGAAGAAGCTGCATAAAAAGAAATCTCACACCTATACGACCATGTCATGTGATGGCACGCGCCGTAACCATTGCCCAAGGTAACATCCGGGTCCTTCTCGGTCACTTCGATGAGGCGTCGGGGGACTACTATCGCGTTCTCTCGTTAAATCAATGGATGGTCCAAGATCACTCCCTGTCACCACATCCTTTCCCTTTCGCTCCCCTTTCTTCTGTTTGTTGATTGCACCGCGTACCTGCTGGATAGTGTCCGTAGCACTTTGATTTTTTGTGAGGTCGTCCGCTTCCCAAAGCCGCTGGAGGCTGTGTCGCTGATCGGATTCCTCCGTTTGTTTTCATCACCTCGCTACCCCGCCTTTTCCTTTTGTGTGTGTTTGTGTTCCTCTTCGTTTGTCTGTCGCATCTGCGGCCATAACCCTTCACGTTTAACAGCAAAAAGAAAAACTTAATACTCTCCGAGCGGCTTAATCTCTCACATATCCACAGCCTCTTTCGCTCCTCGCTCTCTTTTGCCATCTCGCTAATTTTGTTTTCATTTCCCGCTCACTTGGGTTTTCTTCTTCCTTTCTGTTGTGCGCTTTGCAGATTGCCGCATTGCTTCTAAGCTCGTCCTGATCCAGACAGGAGAAGCAAACCTTTGAGGTTTGTGGAAGACCTCTGCTCACACACAGTCGTCCTCTGCATCAAGCCTTTTCCACCGATGGCCCTTGTGGAGCCGCTGGTGGGACATCTCCTCTCGCAGTATGCAGAGACCGTGAATGAGGGATTTGAAAAAATCCGCAAGAACGCCGACAAGGATGTGGAGTTCGCCGTCACCTTTCTTAGCCACCCGCAGGGTATGCAGGCCATGAAGAAGTGCCTCATCAAGAACGAGTTCACGGCCAACGTGATTGAGACGCTGTGCTACCTGATGGAATGCACGGAGCGACCCTTGGCACCGACGTCGTCTGTGACGCGCGGCCAGCAGCGCGGTGCAAGGCTCAGTGCGATCCGTGAGTTCTGCAGCGGCGACGCCTTTGCGGTGCTCCGCAAGGCGCTGTCTGCCCTCTCGGACGCCACACTTGTGAATGCCATGGCCACGCTCAAGTTTCTCTCCCTCGCGGCGACGCACGCACCTAAGCTGCTCCTCGCTCGCTTCAACAACAAGCTCCCACTGCACCTCGCGTGCTTTCGCTCTCAGCTGCCCTATTCGCAGCGTCGCATCCGCCTATCGCGTCTGGGGTTTCTGCTCAAACTCGCAGACGCCCGTCAGAGCAAGTCGGCGGCAGATGTACTCTGCACGCACGGCTTCCTGACCAGCATGTTCGAAGACGCTGCTGAGGTGCTGCAGGAAGGCACGGTGCAAGGCTTGGAGGCGGGCAAGGCGGCCCTCCGTGTGTTCCAAGAAAACTTCATCACCTCTCAGGCGGTCCCACCGGCACAGAAGCGCAGCGTGCTTCTTGGGCAGCGCAACATCTTCCGCCTGCTCGTCAAGGCTCTCGACGTGCCGGCGGTGGCGGAGGATGTGGCGGAGGTCATGTACCACATGGTGACGGAGCTGGTGGAGTCCCCGGCCGACTACGCCAGTACGCGCGTCGAGGCGGCCGACGGGAAGGGGATGCCCAACTTTGCCATCTTCTTCCTCCTTCGTCAGCTGCGACCCAACGCGAGCGCGTTGGCCTCGCGGATTGTTCTCTTCATCCTCAACACGGTGCCGGAGCTGATCCGGCCGTACTTTGCGCGTGTGTCCGGCCACCTCGCGGACGAGGGCAACCTGGCCCAGCGCGTCGCCCCGTCGACGGCCCGCATTGCCACCATGAACCTCCTCACACGCATCTTCACCGCCCCCATCCCGTACCACCTGCTGTCTCGGCGCGCCACGCTGGAGCCTGTGTCGGCCAAATCCACGACCTTCTACGCCCTCAGCCCTCGCGACGTGGCGGACGAGGTGTGCCCGCAGTGGGTCGCCGAGTACGTGCACAAAGCCATCAATGGCTCCACAAACCTCATGACCCTTGCGCTCGCCGTGCAGCTCGCACAGGCTGCCCTTGCCCGCGCGAAAGTGGTGCTCGCCCTTGTGGCCGACATCCAGCGCGACCAGGCCGCGCGTGCGCAGTCCGCCGCTGGAAAAGATGTGACGTCCCTCGCGCGTGGGGCGCGCCGTGCCAATGGCCACGCGAGCACCGCCGCGCCGGGGCAGCTCGATGACGAGGACGTTGCCCTCTTTACGGCCGAAGATGCTCAGGAGGAGGCAGAAGATTTCGACGCGCGTGTGCAAGCGCAGCTCCTCTCTGCGCTGCCCCGGCGCGAGGAGTTCTGGCACCGCATGACGCAGCAGCTGCAGCCCGCCTTGGTGGACCTTTACAAGAAGAGCCGCGGCAGCAATAACAGCAGCGTCACGGCCGACGACACCGAAGCAGCCAAGTTGCAGAGCAAGGTGGAGTTTGTTTACCAACGTCTCCTGCTGCTTATGCAGAACTACACGGATGTCTTTAACCTGCGCGTGTCGTGGCTCAGCGCGGCCCCGTCCTTCTTGCCTGTGTTTGCGCACAGTGACCGCGGCGTGCCTGTCATTGCCAAGGCACTCACCACGGGCAACGATGCCCTCTGCGCCTTGGCCCCGCAAAGCATCTCCGCGCTGTGCGGTCTGTTGGTCGCGGCTCTTGCTCGTGGCGTACCGATGCCCAAGCTGCATCACATCACCATGTCCAACCCCAAAGGCGGCATCACCGAGTGGCCACTTCTGCTCAGTCTGCTGTTGTGGGCGGCACGGCACAGGGCCACGGCGGACAGCGTCCCTGGCACGCACGAGGCGCTTGCGTGGGTGGCGCGCGTCGTGCAATGGGTGCTGCACAGTGTGACGGTGCGACAGGGCTGCGAATTTGACGAGGCGCTGCTATGGGTGCTGTGCATGGAGGAAGAAGCCATCCCGTGCTTTTTGCACATGCTCAACAGCTTGTTGCAGCGCAGTCTGTCCAAGGCTGCGGATCGCGTCACGCTCGAGCTGACCGGCGGTGCGGACGGGTCCGCTGGTGCCAGGAAAGGACTGCTGCTGGCGGCCTCTCAGTCGTTTGTGGAGAAGACAGAAGAGAAGATGAGCGCTGCGGCCGCGGGTAGTGCGGAGGGCAAGCAAGCGACCAACGCTGGCAAGAAAGGCCAAGGGAAGGCCACTGGTGCAGCGCCAGAACTGTGGGTGCAGCACCTACACGCGTGCTTGCCTGTCTACAAGCAAGTCATGCACGAGGTGGCGGCCGCGTGGCCCAAACACGTTGAGACAGTCAACGCAAGAGTCGTGCACCCGCTGCAAGAGACACGCGCCAAATGGACAGGCACCAGTGGCCGCGCGTCCATCTTTAACCCGGCAGCGTGTCTCTCACGGGGTGCCGGAGATGCCTCGTCACCACCGCAGCACCGTGCCCTCCACAAGCGGCTCACGGCTCGCCCTGCCCCACACCGCCTGCTCAAGGCATTCTGCACCTCCCTGAGCGACCCTGTGGCGACGCTCAACGAGTTGGCCAGCGCGGCCGAGGAAGTGAGCGTGGAAGAGTCAGCGATGCTTCAAGTACTCGCTACGAGCGGCCTTATGCATACGGCAGCGGCGCTCCAGCAGAAATCGAAGGCGAACAAGGACATCCTGACGGCCCTGACGACTGAAAAGGAGGCCCCTGCCTCCCTGTGGTGCCGCATGCGGTCTCTCTGTTGGTCAGTGGCCGGTCGCCTGCTGTCGGAGCTGAACGATGCCACGGCTGCGGGATCCCAGGTTGCCTTCACCACGTTGCGTTCGTTTGCCCGCGCGGTCCTCAAGGCCATCGCCGATGATGCGAGCGGACTGTCCGCGGTGCTAACGAGCGCCAAAGAGACGGACACCTTTCCCTTTTTTGTGCTGATCCTCGCTCTCCTGCGCGTGGAGCTGACAGTCGCTGCGCTACCTCCGCGGCCAGCCGACGAAGCCGATACGTCCACCACGACCACGAGCGTGCTGCTCGAAATATCCGTGGTCCAGACCTTGGAGCAGATTGTCTTGTCTACCTACAACGGCTCACTCTCCACGCCAGATCGGGTGCGCTACGCGGCACTGCTGTCTCTCCACTACCTGCAAGAGCTCCCAGGGGTGAAGGCGCGGAAGAACAACGAAGAGATTTCGGGCGAGGAGGACAACGCAGAGAGCGGTAGTGACGGGGATGCCAGCAATTCCGACGATGACAGTGACGATTCGGAGGGTGACAAAGAGAGCGACAGCGGCGCAGGTGCAACGGACGGCAATGAGGAGAAGAACGTGTCTGAAACGGCAAATGGCCACGTGGGTGGTTCCAGTGCGAAGTCGGCTAAACGAGTTCGGTACTCACGTGCGCGGGTGCCCCGCGGGCTACAGACCAACCGCTTCCTCATTGGGCAGCACGAGCCCACCGCCTTTGTCACCCCTGAGGCGGACATGCTCTCCTACATTATCGGATCTCTCACGGAGAAGGAACTGCAGTCCATTGCGTTGCACACACCTGCACGGTTGCACAACACGTTGCGCTGTGTGGCGACTCCTTCCCACCGCGCGGACGGCCACGGCATTGATCTTCTGTTCTCTGTCTTCCCTGAAATGTCACGCAAGGAGGACGCGATCGTGATGGATATGAGCGAGGCTACCAGCAGCACGCTACTGGACCCTCGCTTCTTCCTGCCCCTCGTGCACACGGTGTCAGCCTTGCCGGACTCCAAGTATCGCCGCTTCGCCGTGCGCTGCACCCCACTGCTGGTGCGCGGGCTCTCCTACACGGAGCTCGCCCTCCGTCGCTTCGCCATGTGTGCCCTCTTTGTTGTGGCGCACGTGCCGCAGCAGCGGTACACAACCCCAGAGGGCGTCAGTTCGCACGCACACCAGTCCAGCCGCCGCATTATCGCGAGCTTTGCCCGTCTCAAGGTTGTGCAACTAGCGGAGAAGCATCAGCGCCAGGCCCGACGCGGTGGTGGTGCCGTGGGAGTGGTGAGAGGCCGCCCGGCAGGTGGCTTCCTCCCACGCCTGCCTGGCCCCCTCTCTGCCTTCCTGGTGCTCGCCCTCGACGCCATTGCGACCTTTGACGATCGTCTGCACAACCACTTTGTCGCCTTTCTGAACGAGCCAAAGGCTGCCTTCGCCGCCACCGTCCCCTTCGCCACCTGGTTGAGCCACTTCCCCCTTGACGCCGTGAGTGCCCCTCTCATGATCAAGCAGCAGGAGGAGGTGCAGCGCACCTCAAGCATGGTCAGCAGCAGCATCGCACAGTCCTCTGCAGAGGAGGCCATGGCGGAGCTGCGTAAGAATACCCCGCCCCACCTCATCTTTATGCTGGACCTCATCCAGAGCGCCTGCAGCACCACGGGCGATGCGGTCGCGATTGTGCGTTCCGAGAGCGTAGAGCGACTCATGCTGATGAGCGATCTGGTGACCTCGTCCCAAGAACTGCGACTCCGCTTCATCACCTGCTTGACTGCCGTGTGCGAGACTTCGTACCAGGTAGCTTCGCTGCTTGCCCTGCGTCGCGACAGCCGGGACGGCGGCGGTGGTCTCCTCCCGTGGCTGCTCACCTTCTTGGCCGAGCTCCATCGCGAGTACGGCTCCGACGTCGCGCTGTATAGTGAGGCTCTCTACACTGGCACCTTGAAGCTGCTGCGGTTGTTGTGCCGTGTCGCGTCCAAGGGTCCCGTGGTGACGTCACTCGTTTCCATGAGCGGCGCAGGTCGCACGGCCTCCTCCGCAGCTCTCGTGTTCCGCGGTCAGGTGGCAGCACAGCTCCGCATGCTTCAGGAGCATCTTTTCGCGGCAGGCGTGACCGCCAAAGAGCCGCTAGACATGATGGAGCAGTGCGTTCATGCGTGGGAAGCGGCCCAGGGAGAGGTTCGGGCCTCTGACATCGCTGAGGCGGCGCGCAAGAGTGGTGAGTCTGAGGAGAAGCAACACCTCCTCTCTGGAGACAAGCGGTCGCGTGCTTCGTCAGCAGCGGACGGGGATGCCAAGATGCCCACAAGCCCTTCCAAGAAGCGTGCCAGGAAGGCACACACCACCAAATGAACTCCCGGACCTGCGACGCACGCTCCATGTCCGTCGGGGGTTTAGGATAGCGTTTTCCCACCGGCCGCCACACGCACGCACGGAGTCCTTCATTCCAATCTGCATTTTGATTTTAACTTTCTTTCACTAACTGACGATTAACATATTCGTTTTCACGGAACGATTAACGACGCCCAACAACCAAGGCCTGACAACAGCTGAACAGCTTCCGTGACACAACAAATGCGGGAAGAGAGAGCATTCACCTGCGTTTCACGGAGCTGCAATGGTGTGCATTTATAATGTTCATATTATATCAGGGGGATACTTCTTTCAGTCACGCGTCTTCGCTGTGAACTGCTCGCCACCCTTTGGTGGTCAACAGGCACCCAGGACAGGATGGGCGCCGTCGCTGTTGCCCTCGTTTGGCTTTACTCACAGTCCTCTTCTGAAAAGTGGGTCATCGCAGAGGAGTCACGATGGAATCGCATGTCTCCCTTGAGGTTTGTGTAGTGCTACCTTAATGGAACTCATTTCCGTACCTCCACTGACCTCTCTCTTTCTCTCCCTGTTTGGGCTTAAGGTTGGCACACCGTTGTTGTGCACTCAGTGGATAGGCCCTTAGGCCGTAAACGTTACCGTGCAGTGACGTTTTCCAACTCCTTCTCCCCACACCATTGCAGTTACACTTACCCATAGAGTGAACCATACTACTGTGTGTCTCCTATAGCCTTAGCAGTCTCTTGCTTATCATATTTTTTTTCCGTCTGATGGAGTGCAACTGCGGGCTTCCCGTCCGGCAGACGATATACAAGGATGGGAGACCGTGTTACTCTTGCGCCTATGGTGGCTGTCGTTTCTTTGGTTTCGCACCTGTGCACTGCGAGGGCTACCAACGCATCATTCCCACGAACAAGACGCCCGCCGAGACGTGCATCGTGCGCTTTGAGGCCCTCCTGCACCCTCTCACGCACGCGCCGTCGGTGATGGCGAACATCTACACCCCGAACGATGTCGCCGGGAGGGCCACGGAGGCTGGTGTGCGACTCACGTTGGAGGCGCCGGAGCTATCGCCGTCCTTCTATGTCCCGCAGCGCGCGTATCTGTACCCCATGGCCGAGTACGCAGGACTCGTTGCGAAGCTCAAGGCGTTGCCCCATGTCCTGGTGCAAGAAATTCCCGCCTTTTTCTTTCGCAGCGTGAACCAGACGAAGCAGCTCCCAGCCAAGTATGCTGAAGCGGTTGCCGCTCGCACCGAGGACCCCATCGACACGGCCGATGATGTCTACGTGCGTCTGAAGAATTTCCAGAAAAAAGGCGTCGAGTTCATCATCACGCACGGCGGTCGCGGCATGATTGCGGACGATATGGGACTGGGAAAGACTGTCCAAGCCATTGCGGTGGCGCACCATTACCGCACCCAGTGGCCCGTTCTGGTGGTGTGCCCCATGTCGCTGATCGAGAACTGGGCCAAGGAGTTTAACAAATTCTGCTCCATTCCCTTCTCTCGCATCGCTATTCTGCAAGGGACCAAGGCCCGACCGGAGTCCATCCACGAGGTGGTGATTGTTTCCTACTCCTCCCTCAAGTGCGTGGAGGGGCTTGCGTATAAGGTGGTCATCCTAGACGAGAGCCACTACATCAAGGCTGCGGACTCGCGCCGGTCGCAAAGCGCACTCAGAATATGTCACGCCGCCGAGCGCGTGCTGCTGCTCTCTGGCACCCCAGCCATGTCGCGTCCGATGGAGATGTACACGCAGCTCTCTGCGATTCACGCGAATATGGTTCCGACTAAGACACAGTACGCAGCGCGGTATTGCAATGGTCATCTCGGGCGCTTCGGCATGGACTACCAAGGTCATTCACACATTAACGAGCTGCACTATTTGATTCAGGACTTTGTCATTAGACGCACCAAGAAGGAGCTCAGCGAAGCGGAGCTACCCTCGAAGAGTCGTCAGCTGCTCTACGTGTACATCACTGCAAAAGAAAAGAAGGCACTAGAGAAGCAAGTTCTCGCGCTTCGAAAGAGTGTGATGGACCGCAACCCGTCTGGCGGTTTGGGAAGCTCTGGTGGTAGCGGCGGGGGAGGGGAAATTGCCAGCCGGGCGCCGAACGCGTTTGAACTGAAGATCGCCACCGCCAAGGCAAAGATACCTGCTGTACAGGACTATGTTAGCAGTGTCGTGGAGCAGCATTTGGAGTCTCGTGAGAAGATCATCTTCTTTGCGCATCACCAATGCATGATGGAGGCCATCAAGGCGGCCGTGGTGGACGCCCGCCCGAAGCAGCCCATCGACTACATCTACATCACTGGAGAAACCCCGGCGGCGCAGCGCGAGCAGCTCGCCACCCACTTCCGCCAGGAGCCCACCTGCACCGTGGCCATCCTGTCCATGGGTTCTAGCGGGACAGGGCACAACTTCACCTGTGCATCAACCGTCGTGTTTGCAGAGCTGGATTGGAATCCCAGCACACACCTGCAGTGCGAGGATCGCGTGCACCGCATCGGGCAGACCCATTCCTGTACCATCAAGTACCTTCTCGCCGATGGCACGTCAGACGATGTCATTTGGCCTATGCTCCAAACCAAACTGACCGTCACGTCCGCTGTGTTGGAGAGCACGGTGGCCACAAACGAAGCCAATCGACTGAGCGAAAACGCCGATAAACAAAAAATTTCTCGTCGTGACGTTTCTACCGAAGGCTCCAGCGCACCCACACAGAACACACTCGATGGGTTCCTCAAGACGGCTGGCAGCCACGCAGGCTCGCAGGCACCGGCACGCTCCGCGTCGGGCAGTGCAAGCGCTCCTGTGTTTTCTCCTTGCACAAGAGTTGAAGCATCGCTTGTTGTGGATGGTGTAGAGGTTGTTACGAACGAAAAAACTGGCCACGATGGGGATGGCGAGGACGTCACGCTCATTTCAGCGGACACGTCTCGATCGGGTATCGACGCCCCTGCCACCGCTACTGCTGCGAAGCATGGTGCCACAATGGGCTGTGTGTCTAGTCACGGACATCCAGTCACTTTCGAGTCTCTGCTGACTCCACCGCCGCAGCCGGCCGATGAGACGCAGACACCTCACCTCCGAGAGGCAGCGTCCCCGGCTACGGTAGTTCGCTCTTCTCCCCTCCCAACAGCACCCATAGGAACAACCGGAGGCACCCCTCCTCCTGGCAGAAACGGTGATGCTGTCACGGAAGAGAAGAGCAGCGCCACGAAGCAAGCATTCCCTGTCGTCGTAACCATTGAGGAACTCCACCGTTGTCCACAGCTTTCCAGACCTGTCTATCCCAACGCCCATCGCACCAAGGGCCGCGGCTCGCAAGGCCACGGCGGCGCCAGCCCCCACGGAGCGTCCCACGCAAACGCAGTCTCTGTGGTCTTCCCTTCCAACAGCACCAGCGGCGGCGGCGGCACCAACTATTCTGCCAGTGGGCGCCTCCACGGGACGTGCGCCAGCGACATGGGCACCACGGGAGTCGCGGGCGGCGCCCCCTCTCCGCCGCAGCAGACGGCCACGAGTGTGCTGGATCTCTTGGTCAGAAAGAGTCAGACACCGCAACCGTTGCCGGACGAGGGCGGCGATGTCATTCTCCTTGGGGAGGGCAAAGGAGCGGCAGGCAAGCGGCGCACCACGTTCCAGCTAGGCAGTGTCCCCACCCCTCCCGTGGTGCCGATACCGGTGGGAAACCAAGGCAGCAGCGCAGCTTCTGTCTCCGTACCAACGGTGGCCGCCTCGGCCACTAGGGTTTCCCACGCCTTGCCCACCACCACCACCACATCTGCTGTCATGGCGGTGTCGGCGCCTCTCCACAGTGCGACTGCAGAACCGAGCAGCGTATCGGCACCGTTTCCTCGCAGGACGACGTTCACATTGAAACCTCCGACGCCAGCAGTGGCACCTCTCCCGCAACGCACAGAAACCGCAGCAGCGCAAACACATGTGATAGATGAGAAGAGCGCCGTTCACCAGCCCCCTGCGACATCTACGCCAGTGGTGCTGCTGAGGACGGGTGCGTCTTCGCAGCGGCCCTCTGGCGGCGGCCCTCACACCATTGCCCATGTCCCGCTCAATATCCTGAAGCGCCCAAGGGCATCTGCTGGGGAAGGGACAACCACCATTACCCACTCCGAAGCTCCAACGACGACTTTGGTGAACCCTCCTACTCCTGTGCCGTTGCCCCATCAACCAGTGCCCTCTGTGCCACGTGTGGAACCCTCTTTCACGCTGGCACCCGAGGCCATCATCGGCTTGGCATCCCCAGCGCCGCCTGCGGGGAGACGCACGACGTTTCGCCTCCCTGCCGGATCCCCTAACGCCACCGCTGACAGAAAGTAAGGATGCAGAGGCACAGGTAACAGGTCCGACGCATGCGGGGTACTTCATCCACATTCGTTGTTACCCCAGCTGAGAGAGTTACGTGACAAGAGGGACCACAAACCATGTGGTGCTTTCCTTGGCCCTCTTCCCCTCTTCCCTTCTTCCCCTCACCCCGTCTTCGCCGGTGAGGGATTCAGGGACACATGAGGAGCTCCGTTCCCTGGAACACACGGAAAGAAAAAGAAGGAAGCAAATGTCGTTGAAGAGGAACATCCAATGTGGAAGGGAGTGGCTCCCCCATGCAGGGACACTCGATGATCATGGAAAACGATTTGTATTTAGCAGATAATAGGTGATGAGCGTGTTCACGCTGTTGTGTAGTAGTACTGCAGTTGTTCGTAGACTTGCGTGTAGGGACATCTCATCTCTCGTAGTGGCCAAGCGTGCAACGTGGTGAATATATCATGTTGCCGCAGTGACTTGTGCTTTGCCTCTCTCTGTGACGTGCTCATGGTGTTGCATCCTGACAATTCCGTCTGCCTCCCTCTCTCTGCCTTCCCTCCTTTCCTCCTCCGCCTAGTCGTCGTTTCAGGAGTTCACCACCCACAACCATACGCACATACGCAAACACAACCCCTATCGCTGCGTTTGGGTATCTCCCGCACTGGGTGTTCATATTATTCCTTTTTTTTTTTTCATTTTCTTGTTGTTGTGGTAACAGATTGTGAAAGTACGTCCAATATCGTTTGTTCTTTTCCCTTTAAAAAGAAGAAGAAACTGGTTTTCAAGTACGACCAGCATAGACGTGAGATACCGCGTTCCGCACACACACGCACACATAATGTCCGTTTCGGCCTCAGTACCATCGCGGGTAAATGTCGATTTTGTCGTGAAATTCGGCAAGGAGACGGTAGAGGTTACGATGCCGCTGACCGCCTCCATGGCAGAGCTGAAATCTCTGCTTCAGGAGAAGACAAGTGTGCCATCAGAGAAGCAGCGTCTCTTGTTGAATGCCCCTGTGGCGAAGGAAAGACGGCGAGACGTGCCGGAGAGCACCACGCTCGATCAGTTGTTCCCGACTACGTACCTCGACAAGATTGTGTCGCACGCCAACCATCCGACGACCACCACCGCACAGCACATTAAAGTGACGGCCATGCTGATTGGCAGCACACATACAGCGCCTTTGGTGAACAGCAAGGCCGCCGCAGAGGTCTCGCGGCTTGTCATGACAACCGTGGAGCGCGGCGGGTACTGGTATCGCTGCTCGTTTGGGAAAGGCTATCTTCGTCAGACTGCCTACGTCTGCCGCACCTGCATCATGGAAGGTCGGGCGGACCCGGACCATGCGTTTTGTCTTGCCTGCGCGGACATGTGCCACGGCAACCACGAGGTGGAGGAGTGGGGCGTACGGTACTGCATGCGGTGCGACTGCTGCACGAAAAAATGCTGGAAGACGCCACAGGAGGGCTACACGCGGATGCCCCGATTGACGGATCAGGCCGCTGGCGGCGAAGACGCAGCGAAGGAGGCATCGGGTGATGGCGCACCTGGTGTTTCGCTGGTGACCAGCCAGGATGTGCACTCGCGGGTGGAGAAGAAAAAGAAGCGCTCACGATCGTCGAGCCCGCTCACGCCCAAGCGGACCACCTCTGGCCACGGTGGCTCCCCCGTTTCCGGCGTGCGGGTGGCTGCCGTTGCCAGCGCACCTAGCCCTTTCTCGCTGCAGGAGCCCCCGCCGTTTGAAACGCAGGCGGTGGCGTCGCCTGTGGCGGGGACGTTGGGGTCCGGCTCAGGTCGGCCAGCAGCGGGGGGCAAGCACGCAGACGCGACGTCGAATGCGTTTCCTCGTGAACCCTCTGCAGCGGCGTCCAGCGGTAGCACGCCGCAGCGGCTGAGTGGTCAGCAACCTTCACCAGACAAGGACGAGGAGCACGCAGAGGGCCCTTCTCCCACCACCGCCACGGGCGCGTCTCTCCCACCTTTGCCCGAAGCGGAACGCTGCATGTTTGTCATTGACAGTCAGACCGGAAAGCCACCCGTCACCGCGGTGCTGCCAGCGAACGCCAAGAACCGGTACCCACGCAATCCACTGAAGTGGTGCTACTGCGAAGATGACCACCCTTCCAACGACCCAGATTGCGGCGGCGTTGTGTGCATTCTATGCACCACGTGCTTCTGGAGCGACCACATGAAGCGGTTGTACTCAGACGCGTACCGGCGGGTGCCGTGCTATGGCGATGTGGTCCAGGGCGACACGCTTGCCTTCAAGTGCCTCGACTGCAACACCTACGTATGCGTGCCGTGCCGCCTGCGCTGCCACAACACGCACCGCGTGGAACCTGAGTTCATCTGCCCCTCCCGGGAAGACGGCACGGACAATGGCGCGCCGAACGGCGTCAACTTCAGCTGCGGGTGCCGTGGCATGTGCAGCATTGCGGAGGCCGTCCCAGAGGACGATGTCGCGGATATGGGCACCTACATGCCCATGCCGCCCGAGGTTGCCACCAGCCTCATGGACAACGACGTATTTACAGGGTTTCTCTGCGCGCAATGCATGCAGGAGAACCCCTGGATCGTGCACAACGATCCGAAGCACTGCTACAACGGAGAGCTTCCCGCCAAGGTCACGGGCAGCGGCGTGAAGCGGCCCCTTCCGTGTGCCCAGACGGATGCCCCAGAAAACAACGACGACGTCTTTCCGTGGCACGGAATGATCCTCCCTGTGAATTCCTTTACCGAGGATGCAACCTGCACCTGCCCGCCGTGCCGTGCCGCCTACGAAGCCTTCGCCCCCCGCGCCACCGAGGACGCCACCGAGATGATTGTGGAACTGCACGATGACTGCGATAACTGTGGGAAATCGGTGCGGGACCAAACCGCTTTCATGTGCCAGACGTGCGAGATGGCCATGGACAAGGCCTTTATGTTGTGCAAGGACTGCAACGCGTTGCGCGAGCACCTCGTGCGTGCGCGCCATCACCCACAAGTACAGCAAGGTACACCGACAGCAGAGAACAACAATAACAACACCGACGGAAGCCTTGGAGGAGCTTCTCAGAGTGTGACAGACGCCACATCACCGCCCCCAGATCAATTCCCGCAACAGATCACCATAGATGGGAAGACGTACACCTATCTGCACAACCTAGATCACGAGTTTATGGAAGACACTACCGAAAATGTGGCGGCGCTGGCTGGCATGCAGATGATGCAGAGCCTCGACGCCGAGGCCTTGTCTTACCTGCGGAACAACTGGGACTCCATGAAGGACAGCATCGAGGTCACCAGCTCCCTTGCGGATGTGTTTGGCCAGACACCTCTCACGTTCTCCCCGGAGGAACTCGAGGTCGTCGCGGAGGAGAATCGTCGTAGCTCCACTGGCGACACCAAGGCGAGTGTGAATGACAACAGTGGCGCAAGCAACACGGAGCAACCTACAGGGCAGGATGAGGATGCCAGCGCTGCCAAGAGGGAGCGCAAGGAATAACAACGCGCTATGTGAACCTCCTAACCGTGCTTGGTTCGCGAACGAATGTCGCGTCATGACTATGTGTGGATGCGTAACCAAAGATAAAAGTCTAACGAAAGACCTAAACGAAGTGATGAGGGACGGAGGGAGCAAGAGAGACAAGTACCCGCGCCACACAATGACATGTGTAGTCATGGGGTCTCTGGAGAGATGAAAGAAAGCGACATGGTCCACATCCGTGGATAACAAAGGTGTGTCCTGTTGCCAGCAGCGTACACACGAGCGACCGCGGCCACCCAACTAAGCGGAACCACATCGACAGAAGGAACACATCCTGAGACTTGGATCCTCTTTAAAAATATTTCCAATGCACGTTACATTTCTTCATCTTTACCACGGTTCTCGTTCCTCACACAAAGAAACGTTCCATGGGTAGCTTGGTAGGGCCTCCATCCTTGACTGCACTCACAGCCAACCACTTCACTTCCCGTGGTTGAAGCACACCCACACTCACGTTTATCTAATCACGATGGACGTCCATGAGCGCATGCTGAGCCTCGCCGGGCGGGACGTTCTGTTCCGCCCGATTGAGTTCGAACGATACCGCAAGCCACACGTGGTGGAATACCCACGCCATGCAACGGTGCTAAACCCGCAACACACCCGTCTTCAGCAGCAGCAGCAGCAGCAGCAGACGAATGGTCGTGTGGGCGATGATGCGGCACACGATAGCAGCGACGATGATGACGGCGACAAGACGAGCAAGCGCCGGCGCAAGGGCGCCGAGGACGACGCGCAAAGTGCCGACGACGACGACCCCCGCTACATGCCTGCCTCTGACTATCTCTGCAGCGACCAGACACTGGAGAAGGTGATGCACCTGCGCTGGAAGGAGGTGGGCCCTGTGGGCGTCGGTCTAGTCAACTTGGGCAACACCTGCTTTGCCAACTCCGTTCTGCAAGCCTTCAGCTACACCCCCGCCCTCGCCCAGTTCTTTGCGGAGACCTACCGAACAGCGGATGCCCAGCTCGGTGCACCCTATGACTTTGCCTACGCCCTGGGCGAAACGAT
This sequence comes from Herpetomonas samuelpessoai, assembly GCA_030849835.1. NCBI lineage: Eukaryota > Euglenozoa > Kinetoplastea > Trypanosomatida > Trypanosomatidae > Herpetomonas > Herpetomonas samuelpessoai. Next base: position 33,215 of record JASAOC010002111.1, on the reverse strand, counting down.
CCGTCAGGTGCACCTTGGCCGCGCGACCGGTGGGGCGTCTCAGCGCCAAGGTCACCGCGGCGCCTACCGACCGGGTATGATTGTGGGCCACCTGCGGACGCTCTCTTCGCACTTCTCCCTTGGCAAGCAAAGCGATGCACACGAATTCGCCGTGCAACTGCTCTTTGCCTGCCAAAAATCGATCCTGTACCGTCTTGTGGGGTCCAAGAAGCTCCCGCTGCGTGTGACCCAGACCACTGCCCTCGCACGCATCAATGGAGGCTACGTGCGCTCGCAAGTGCGGTGGAGCCGGCAGGACGAAATTCAGCAGCTCTTGAAGGCAGGCAAGCGGCAAGAGGCGGCCGATCTGAAGATGGAGTTGCGCAACAAGCAGGGCACTCGTAACGGAGACCGCATGACCTCCAACACGTACGACCCCACTAACATCCTGCACGTGGAGCTTGCAGGGCACACGCTTGAACACTGTCTCGCCAAATTCTGCGAGGCGGAGAAGCTACACGGCCGCTGCTATCACTCCCCACGCGACGTACCGGTTATTGCGACAAAGCAGCTCAAGGTCCATATGGCGCCGAATGTTCTGATCCTTCATCTCAAACGCTTCACCCCCACCGGTGGCAAGGTGAGCAAGTACGTGCAGTACCCCGTGACGCTAAATCTGTACCCATACACCACCGAGTACGAGCGCGCCACGATGGAGGGCGATGGCTCTGCCACCAATGGGGCCCACAAGGAACACCCCGAGTACATGTACGAACTGAACGCGGTGTGCGTCCACGAGGGCAACTCGATTAATTACGGCCACTACTACGCGGTGGTGCGTGCGCGCAACGGCACGTGGTATGAGTGCAACGACGATGCCGTCTCCCCGCTGAGCCAAGACAAGGCGCTGCGGCAACAGGCCTACGTGCTCTTTTACTCGCGTGTACCGAGCGAACGACGACGGAGCGCCGCTGTCCACAAGACGACGCGCGGAGAAGGCTTGCGGGCTCCAGGCGAGAGGCACGGAAGCGCTGTGGGTCCATGGCCCGGCACCTCCAGGGCCGTTGCCGATGCCAACGCGACCGGGTTCGAAGTGGGACGGGAGCTGACGGAAGAGGAGGTGGCGGCGTTGCTCCGTCAACGCAAGAAGGCGTCGCCAAAGTCTTCCCCTCACCTTGCACCGCAGTCCGCTAGCAGTGCCTCGGAGAAGCCAAAGGTCACCAAGAACAAGTACACCTCACAGCAGGAGGATATGCGGCGGACATTCAAGCGCCGTCGGGATGACTTGTCCACCGACGAGGATGAGGACGAGGCTGAGGGTGACCATGGTGCGGCAGACAACCCTATCTCCTCAGACGAAGAGGAACCACGTCACACCAACCGCCGCCCCTCGCACCAGGCGGCAACGACGAGCACCACTCACGCCTCCCGTCGCCCCTCCTCCTTTCTCGCGTCGTCGTCCGTTGCAACAGATGGCCCCACCTCTGGTGGTGTGGAGGCTTCTTCTCATGGAGGCCAGACTGGCGAGCACGCAGCCAAACGCTCCGTTCGGCATTCCATGTACGGCGGGGTCGTCAAGGCGATGCGAGTGAACCCGGCCACCCCACTGCAGCGCGCGCTGAAGGCTCGCAACGGCGCTGGTGGCGGTGCTAGCGATGCGTCGACGCCCAAGTCTCTTCCGAACGATCCGAAGGGACGGGCGGTGGAAACACGGGCCCTTGGCCGCGCTGCAGTGATTGCGCTAGAGGAGAAGAAGCACCAAGCCGTGCCAGAAACGGTCAAGCGTGACGCAACGGCACCAAAGTTTCAGCAGCGCATCCGGGACGCCATGTGGGAGATGGAGATGGACAAGGGCCGTGTGAAGAAGGTGAAGCGCAAGAAGAATGACGACGGCACTCTGCACGGGGACGGGGAACGGGTGAACCGTTTCCAGGAGCGGTCAAGGAACCGGTTCGATATCCGCGGTCGACGCATCCAGGAAGACGCTGGGGATGGGCATGCAGAGTAACGGGCCTTCGTCGCCTCTCCCCCCTCCTCCCCCCCTCCCCGTGTGTTAACAGACGGAGTGTATGTCGGCGTCACCGACACCCATGTGACCTGGAAGTAGGGTTGTCAATAATTTCTGGACAGGGTCGGGGACACCCGACCGTACGAGGAGACGCGCGTCCCAACCCGGTCGGCCTTTGTTGTTCTATAAACGTGTAATTGTAAAATGAGAAAACGAAGATGTCTCCCCCACGGAAGCACCATCGATGCAGAAATGTTCGATTGTGTAGCCCCAGAAAGGTGTACATGCATTTTCATCTACAAGTAAGAAACAAGTCACTTATTAAACTTTCTCTGTAAGCTCCATCTGGTGGGGTCGCCTATTTTGTCAGGAGAGAAACTGGTGCCGTCTGTTACACGAGCTCCGTATGGATGGCATCCTTGTCAAATGCATTGCCCATGGTTACGCTCTTCGTGTCCTGTTGTCTGTCCGCATTATGAACTGCTCCTCCTCCTACACTCTCTCCTCTCCCTCATTGGCTCGCTACAATCATGCACAGGATTCTTCTCTTCCATAGCCATCCCCTCCCCTTTCTAGCGCTGTTTCTCCCCCTTTTTCTTTTCAACTGTTATAATTAAACTCTAGCTATAGTGCAACGGCTGTACTTCACACATCCACACCCCACACCCTTTCACCAAGTACCCTCTCCACGAAAATGATGCGCCGTGTTATTGCTCAGCCCGCCGTCCGCCGCGCGGCCGCCGCCTCCTGCGCGCTCACCGTGCGTCCCCGCTGCGCCTCCACCGTGGCCATCTCTGTCCAGGGCCTGCACTACGTCGGCACCGGACTCGCCGCCATCGCCCTCGCTGGCGTTGGTATGGGTATCGGTACCATCTTCGGTGCCCTCCTCGTCGCCTGCGCTCGCCAACCCAACCTGACCAAGATGCTCTTCAACTACGCCATTCTTGGCTTCGCCCTGACCGAGGCCATTGGTCTGTTCGCCCTGATGCTCGCCTTCCTCATGCTCTTCTCTTAGAGAATTAGGCAGCTGTGGCTTTTGTTTCCGAGCTATGTTGTGGTGCTCTGGAGGCGCTCTCGGACAACGACACACACCGTCGCTGGAGGGGACCGGGAAGAAGAAATGCCCGCTGCTTACAAGTCTCGCAACAACCAAGGTGGAGTAGACGTGATGCGCGTTTCCCGTTGTTGAGTCCTCTGCCTCTCCGTGTCAACGCTTCCACGTGTCCAAATGTACGCAAGAGAACTCGTTGTTCCGTCCCCATGTGATGGTCTCGTTCTTGTCCACAGGAGCTCTCCGGAGCACGGCAGTGCGCGCAGTAATAATTGTCGTTTTGTGTTAGTTCTACTTCTTGTTCTTTAACGTAGTTTAACTTTTTTGTTTTGTTCTTAGCGATTCATGACGTGACCCATTGGTGGAAAAAACACGACATGTAGTGGCGTTTTACCGTTTGGACGTTCCCCAGGTTATGTGTGTTTCCCCATTCGAAAAGTCTGTGCCCTTGCAGCGACACCGCTCTTTCTGTACCTCGTTGATGTTTCTCTGTTATCATTACGTATTTGTCTCGAGGTTCTCGTTGTTGCAGACACTTCCTTTCGCTTCTGCAAAAAGTGTCGTGAAAAGGAAGTGATGAAGTATGGGTGGTCGTCGTTGCACAATGGGGACAGGTGCGTTTCTTCGGTGGGGCATACAGCTTCCATGGGCGACATAAGCCTCTTTTCGTTTGTTTTTGTCTTCTGGGCTATGGAGACCCACGTAAAGGCGTGATGCTGTCGGGTCTTGTAGCTCCAACTAGTCGGTCTTTGTTGTGGAACAAAACGTGAAATCAGAAAAAGAAACCTGTACTGACACCCGTGCCGGCCACAGAACGACCCACCACGATGTTACGACGCCCTAGTAGAGGAGTTTCTCTTTACGTGTCCTTGTCACCGAGGCGTTACTGTTACCTCTAGGTGTTCTTCATCATACTGTGTCATCACCGGGTTTGTGGAGAAGGTGTATACGTCCCCCACGATGTGTGAGGGACGAAAGCGATATGACTGGCTCATACAGATAGGAGCCGTGTCTTTCTTTCTCTCTCTCTCTCTCTCTCCGGTTTGTCACGCTGTCACCAATTGCTTCTTGCGTACATTGAATGCTACACGAGACCTCTCTCGAACACTTTCCTCGTCGTCTCTCCACCCCCTTCTCCATCTCTTTGTCCTCGTAACACATAGTATTACCCGCTCCCTTCCCTGCACTACCGTACGCTTACTCTAATTTCTCCGGAGATCTTCCCGCTTACCTCACCCCACACAACCCTTCACCAAGTACCCTCTCCACGAAAATGATGCGCCGTGTTATTGCTCAGCCCGCCGTCCGCCGCGCGGCCGCCGCCTCCTGCGCGCTCACCGTGCGTCCCCGCTGCGCTTCCACCGTGGCCATCTCCGTCCAGGGCCTGCACTACGTCGGCACCGGCCTCGCCGCCATCGCCCTCGCTGGCGTTGGTATGGGTATCGGTACCATCTTCGGTGCCCTCCTCGTCGCCTGCGCTCGTCAGCCCAACCTGACCAAGATGCTCTTCAACTACGCCATTCTTGGCTTCGCCCTGACCGAGGCCATTGGTCTGTTCGCCCTGATGCTCGCCTTCCTCATGCTCTTCTCGTAGAGTGCATGTGCAGCGTGCTGGCTTCGTCATCACACGTCACAGTATGTGTTCTTCTCTCACAGTAACCCTGTTTCGAACAGGGATTTGATATATTTTTTCTGTTCCGGTTCACTCCTTTTTTTTTTTTATCGTAGCGCAGTTTCCCACAGCTGTCTTTTGCTATTGTAACGGTATGTACACGTGCGCATGAATGTGTGTTTCCGCTGATGTCCTTTGCAGAGGAGGTCGCGCATGCGACCACGTGATGCGTCGCTCGACGCACATGGACATACACACGTACAAGGTATCCTTCCTCTAGCACTGCGTCTGTCTGAGACACTAGCTCCCTTCTGTGGAATCGTAACGTAGCACCAATCACGAGTACACATACAGAGACAGCGAAAAGGCGTTTTCTGTGGAAACGCCCATTTAGGATTTTTTTGAATTTTATTTTTATGTCGTACGTCGTGAGATGACGTTGCTTTGTTTGTTCTTCTCGAAACCCAGTGGCTCTGACGCTGGTGTCGCATCTACACAATAAAAGAAGGTGGCGCCGCTAAACTCGGGGTGTTGTGTACGGCTCTCGCTGTCAGCTACCGCTGCTTACGAGAGGCCATCTAATTTCTTGTCACGGCATCGCGATTCTTGTGTCGATTCCAGCACCCTCAGGCTGCTTCACGCGGAGCAAAAATGGTTTCCTATCCAACGGTAAATGAAAAAATATTAAAAAAAGAGAAGAAAGAAGAAGCGGGACCAATTGGTGTGGCCACATCCCGAAAGGCGTTGCCACACGTGAACCCTGTCTTCGAATGAAAGGGCTTCGTCCCCTTTCGAAGATCCCTTGTGTCCTCCGGAACTGTCGTCAACCTTTCGACGTGTCACGCCTAGACCGAGTTGGCGGACAAGCAAAGCAAAGGGGCACACACGTCGCGCGGCGCGAATAGTTGACGCACTTCTTTTTTGCGTTGTTCATGCAGCGGCTTCCTTGTCTCCGGGCCTGAGAGGTGAATGGAGCATCCCGGATTTTGGAACGAGTGTGGCGCTATCTATGCATTCACTCCATCCGACACTGTCTGTTCAGTTACTTTATTCCCTCTTTGTTCTTCCTTTATTTACTTTTCTTCTCGTTTGTCCATGAACATTCTCACAGGCACTTTGGGTTTCGTGTGCCCCTGAATTTTGTTTCCGATTCGTGCAAGCTGCCGTGCTTCGCGCGCCACACCTGCCATCGAGGGACCACCAAACATGCTCTCTAGCAGCCTCACGGCCGGCTGGATAGGAGGGGTAGTGGGGTGTGCCGTCGGTTACCCCTTCGACACGGTGAAAACCCTGATGCAGGTCGATCCCTCTGGCTGCCCGACCACTCTGGTGACAGCTCGGAAGGTGGCAACAGAGGAGGGCGTGCGCGGCTTCTTCCGTGGCTGTGCGATCCCTCTTATGGGCCTCGGTGTGATATACGCCGTTGGTTTCTTTGCGTACGCTCAGGCAGACACTGTTTTTCGGCGCCTCTGTCAGGGGCCGTCTTCTCATGGGGGATCGTGCTCGACGTCAGACCAACGGTTGCCGCCGCGCTCGCTGCATGAACTTCTCGAAGCTGCGGCCTTCTGCGGAGCCGCGAGCGGTTTATGCATGGCCACCATCCAGGCCCCTGCGGAACTCGTCAAGGTTCGTCAGCAGGCGACGCTGCGGCAGTCTCGAAACGGCTTGGTGGGCAACGACGGGACGCTTTTTTCCACCGTAAAGAGTATCTACCGAGAGAACGGGCGTGGGGTGCGTAACTTCACGACAGGCTTGGGCGCAACCTTGGCACGCGACGTGCCTGGCTCCGCGCTGTGGTTCGTCACGTATGAGGCGGTGCGTTACACTTGCTCACGGGACTACGAGAGGCCAACGGTGACAACGTCCTTGGGTGCAGGTGGAACTGCAGGGGTTGTCATGTGGACAGTGATGATGCCGGTCGACGTAGCCAAGACGGTGCAGCAGACGACGTCGGCGCTTCCTTCTCAGGGCCGCTCGTCCCTTCTTTCCGTTGGCCGACACGTTTTCTCGCAGAGGGGACTGCGAGGGTTTTACGCAGGCGCCGCCCCCGCTGTCGCACGTGCGTTCGTGGCCAACGGAGCGACGTTTGCAGCCCGTGATGTGGCTGAACGGTGGCTGCGTTGATGGAGGTAGCCAGTCCCCTGTTCCTTGTCTCCAGGAAGCAAGAATGGGGAAGGTGTTGCGCGATCCCACGTACTGTGGCTCGAAGCCGTCCATCTTTTCTTTGGGTGGCACGTCGAGGAGACCTATAACTATTCACAGAACGCGCACTGGGCAGATCAAAACAGGTGCTGATGAGTGAATTATTGAAATGATAATAATCTTTCGAGTGATTCTGATGACAGACTGGATAGCATGTGTGGGGAAATGCGACTTATTCCTCCTCTGGTTGGCTCCTGTATCTATGTTGTCACTCGTACCTTACGCGTCACTAACATGGCTCACAACACTACCTGGACCCCTCCATATGTCTCTTTCCTTTGACTTCTATCCTCTGCATAGTGCTTCTCTTTTTTTTTATCCATCCATCTCTTCTGTTCAGCAGAGCGAGTCCTTCTTTGAGGCACTTGCTCCTTCTTTCCATTCCCTCCCTACAGGTCATTTTTCAAAACCAAAAAGGAAGCTCCGGAAAAAGACACTTCCTTCTCACCAGTACGAATCCATTGATATTATTTTCCCTGTGTTCTTCCGCCAAGTTGGTTTTCCTTCAGGCATCCACCCACGTTCATCGCACGTTCGCACACATAAACACACACCTACACACTACTTGTTTTAGAGTTTCAAAATCAACCTGCGATCCACACGATCATCCGTGCGGAACGTCCTCACCCATCGCTTATTGAGTGTCCTCTGACGTGCGCTCGACTCGCCGCTGCCTTTCTCAGAAGTCTGGCCTGCTTTCGCATCCCCGAGGAGCTTTCGACCAACTTTTTTGGGCTAGTAGTCTGTCGCAACACCCACTCTCGCCTCTCCGGTTTGCACCGTTGAATAGTCAGGATGGTTCACAGTCGCATTTGCGTGGCGGTGCGGAAGCGCCCCATGAGCGACCCGAGCGACGAGGACGTGGTGGAGACGCGCACGCCCAACTGCGTTGTCAACGAACCCAAGATCAAGTACGATCTGACTCCGTATACAGACCGCCACACCTTCACCTACGACGAGGTCTTCAGCGAGAAGCACAACAATGCCTATATTTACGAGAAGTGCTGCCTACCTCTGATTGACACCGTCTTTAGCAATGGCAACGCTACGTGCTTCGCGTATGGACAGACAGGGTCTGGCAAGACGTACACAATGCTAGGCTCCGCCAAGGAGCCCGGTCTCTATGCCATTGCCGCCAAGGAAATATTTGCCCGCGCGAACAAGCTTGACGCGGAGGTGTTCGTCTCATTTTACGAAATCTACGGACGGAAAATCTTCGACCTCCTCAACAACAAGGAGCGCCTGTTCGCGCGCGAGGACGGTAACCAGGTCATCAACATCTGTGGACTGAGCGAACACCAAGTAACGGATATTGGCGGCATCTTTGACGTCATCACGCTTGGCAACGAGTACCGCGCCGCCGGCCAGACCAGTGCCAACGCCGAGAGTAGCCGCTCGCATGCGGTGCTGCAGATTGAGGTGCGGGGCAACCGCGCAGCCGCCGGTCGCAAAGGTCCCAAGACGATTGGCCGCATTTCCTTCATTGACCTTGCCGGTAACGAACGTGGCGCCGATACCTTTGACTGCGATCGTAAAACCCGCATGGAGGGTGCGGAGATTAACAAGTCGTTGCTGGCCTTGAAGGAGTGCATTCGTGCGCTTGGCATGGGCAAGAACCACGTCCCTTTCCGCGGCTCCATCTTGACCGAGGTGCTGCGAGACTCCTTCACGGGCAACAGCCGCACCACCATGATTGCCACCATCTCCCCCAGTGCCACCCACTGCGTGAATACCCTCAACACGCTACGCTACACGCAGCGTGTGAAGGACCTTGGGGGTAAGGGCGGCGCAGCGAAGATTGAGCAGGTCATCGCTAGCCCAAAGGAACGTGCCCGTGTGCGCCAGAAGCCCTTCGCGAACCCGTCGCCAAAGCCGCGGCCGGAATGGGTGAGTGACTTCGCGGACGTCGCGGCCAACGAAGACAGTGGCGCACCGGACAGCAACAACCAGCACTACGCCAATAATAACAACAATGGAGCCGGGGGAGAGGTTTCTGCTGGACGGCGGCGGCAGGCAAGGCCCGCAGCAGGTCGCCGTCGCACCGGCGATGCAGAGACGGGTGGTGCGGACGACTACTATGTGGAGGCGACCGGCCGGCCGACCGCGGAGATTAAGGTGAAGGACCCGAAGATTGCCACCATTGTGCAGAACCACATTGCTGCGCTGGAGGATGGCGGCGACGACGAGGACGAGGACTTCACCTCTTCGGAAGAAGACCTTCATCATGGTGGAGGCGGAGGTCCTGCGGGGTCCGACCCTGCGGTATCGTCCTCTGCCGCCACTGGCTCGAGTGGCGCGAACCCCAACGCACTTCCGCGAGATGAAGAGCGACAGGTGCGCAAGGTGCACGCGTACGTGGTGGAGGAGATCGCCAAGGCGGAGGAGAAGCTTGTCGCTCTGCACCGTCGCCACATTGACTCCAAGATGACAGGCATCAAGGAAGAGATCAAGGCGATTCAGTCGTTTGAGGAATCCGACTCTGTCGACGAGTACGTGACCAAGATCAAAACGCTGCTGTGCAAGCAGAAGAATGACATGGATCAGATTATTGGAATGCTGGACGCCATTGGCGGCATGCTCAAGGATGAAGAGGACCTCTCCCACACGCTTCACTCCTCGGTCAAGCGTCGGTAGGCGGTGTGAGCAGGGGAAGGCACGGGAACTTCGGCCATCCATGATGGATGTGGCGTTGTATCCATGACCTCGTCAGAGGCGTCGCTCTCACACCTCTCCATCAATAAAGTAATTGGGAGCTCACGTCTTCCTTTTAGTATTTATTCAGGCTTCCCCATTACCGGTCCACAATGTCCTCCTTCAGGTGTTTGTCCCCATCAACTACGTTTTTTGACCTACGAAACCGGTGCCGCGCTTCCACCCGATACGAGTGAGCCTTTCTCTTGTTTTTGGTTTCGAACGGGCTCCTCGAGGCACTCGCTTTTTTTATTCTCTCGATTTCTCTCCGTACATCTTCTTCCCACTAGAGCGGTGTTACCATGTAAAATATGATGGGAGCGGCCTTCCCTCCTGCTTCCTCACCCGATTCCCCCGGAGGGACGCCCACCCTCTCTCCACGAACTCATGTCGTCTTGCGGTTTGCACAGAGACACACAGCGGAGACTGCGCTCGCGTTGTCATTGCTCCTGACTCTTGCCGCTTTGGCTTCTTTGCGGCTGGATCGCTTCACTCACGTTTCTATACTTTCTTTTTGTCAAGACATGGTCTCCGTTCTGTGCACACACACACACACACGCACACACACACACACACGCACCGACACACACCGCCTTGCCGTGGGTCCGTGTGCTTTCGCGAGATGGGCGACGCCGATGGAGAGACAAATCTTTCCTCCCCTTCTTTTTTTTCTCTCCCCTTACTTTATGAATCCTATTACGTTTCTTACAGAAGAGCTGTAGATTTCAAGCAAGAGCGCTTCTTCCTTGACGTTGTCCAGACCCGTCGGGTCTGCCGTTGTTATGCTTTACCGTTTTCTATACATTCCAATCCATACCTGCAAGGGGGTGTTCATCTTTGTTCTCTCTTGTCCTTCTGTGTGCTTCACCTTTCTACGACCACAAGGCACAATTCCACGCTTCCGCAAATAACAGAAAATATAACATGTTGAAGGCTATTCGCTGTGGGTGACGCAGCGGCCCCTTTCCTTCCCCGCCACGGTACGAATGAGACCTCTGTGGCGGTGCGCCACATTGAGAACGCCATTATGGCTTAGCTATGCATGTCGCAAACCGTAACGAAAACATTACTTGGACGCCTCGAAGATCCGTGCTGCCTTTGGCTGTTGCGTAACCTATATCCATTACCGAGCTGTGCCTACTTGGTTCTCTCATTTTACCTTGTCCTCGTTTCTCTGGAATAGCCCGCAGAAATCCTTGTTGATCTGTTCTATATATTTTTTTATTTATTTGTCATCTGTTTAGCTGGTGACGCGTGGACGCACGTTTCGTCAAGGACAGCCTGCACAGGCACTCTGTTTCACGCAGAATTACGTCCACGCAAACACTCCCTCACGCGCACACGCACACGTTCAACCCCCTTGCTTTGCTTTCACGTGTTCTTTTCGTATTGTTCTCTGCGGGTGGCTCGGTAGTCCCACCGCACTTCTGGACCTGCGCGACATCGACCGCGATTGAACCCTGCTGCGCAAAAGTTCTCGTTGATTGATTTTTTTGTTTCAAATAAGAAACGCACAACAACACCACAACAACTATTAGCTTCCACACGTCATCCTTGCTGCCTACGGGTTCTCTGTCACGCAAACCACTGCTTTCTCTGATCCTTGTTCGGTCCTGCTTCTTCTCCGTTTTATCATCGCCAACGAGCAGGCGGGGCACGACGTAGCACCGACGCGATGCCGGTGTGTTGCTGTGGCAGCAACATCGACGACACCATCATTGCCAAGCGCGAGTCCCAGCTTCGGCACCTGAGTGAAAAGGGGCTCGTGCGATGCCCCCCGCCGCGGTTGCGTGCCCAGGAAGAGGCCATCCCCGTCACCTTGAATGTGTACAGCCTCATTGAGAAGAATGTAACCTTGACGAAGATTGGCTTCGGTGTCTTTCACACAGGCATTGTCGTGTGTGGCATCGAGTGGAGCTACGGAGAGGTGCTGCAAAGCCCAGAGGCGTCGGGGCTCTTCTGCGTTCACCCTGGACAGGCTGCCGGCAACTTGTACAAGACGATCAAACTGGGTTACACGACCAAATCCCCAACACAAATAGACACGATTCTTCACCGCCTTGAGAACGAGTGGCGCAGCTCCGAGTACCACATCCTCCACCACAACTGCAACCACTTCTCGCAGTCCTTCTGCAACCTGCTGTCCACCATTGAGAAGCTAGAGATTCCTGCGTGGTGCAACCGCGCCGCGCGCGCCGGGGATCGCGTGATTCCACGAAAGCTCGCCACAAAGGTGCAGCGCATGTGCGACGAGGAACCGCCCAAGGCACGAGACCCCGTTCGCAAGACCAACATTGGCGAGCTGCCTGCCTCGGTCATCCCACGTGGCTGGTATCTACACCCTAGCATCGCCCAACCGCCGCGCTACGTGCACGTTTTCACCGACGACGAGGACGCAACCTCTAGGAACATGGAAGGTGGCGGGGGAGAAAGCAGCAGCATCACGCGTGTCTCCACGCACTTCACCACAGCCTACGAGAACAATGATCTGCCACCACCGCCAGGGTTCACCGCAGTGGAGAGTGCCAACTTTGTGGTGGAAGTGGCGCCCAACCTTCCGGCGGACAGTTTCGCGTCGTACGGGAACGAGGAGCGGCCGTCGTACGAGATTGTGTACGGCAGCACGGGTTCTGGCTCCACGTCGCCCGCCCCACCGAGTGACATGCTCCAATCCCCCAAGGAAAACGCAGATATCAAGGGCCCTGTCCCTGTCTTCTCCGCGGAAGATTTCGGACCACACCAGGCGTCGGGCAGTGTGTCCATTGCCGTTTCTCTCGCGTCCTTGCAAGGCGTCAGCCCTCTAGGAGGGCCCCTCGCACCACCCATCGACACCGACGACAACGGACACCCGCTTCCCATGACCTCTACGGAAGTGGAAGTCCCCACCGACGTGGCAACGGGCGCGTGCGAGGGCGACGGCAAGCACGAGCATCACCACACCCGACATGGCAGGCGACTGTGGAGCAGCAAGAAGAAGCGGCGGGCAAGCACCGATGCCAATGCGTCAAGGGCGTCATCTCGTGCCGCGACGAAAGGTGCCAATCCAGTCGGGAGCAGCCCCACCACCCCCGCGTCTGCCCTCCACACACCCGAGCCCCAAACCTCGTACACGGCGAGTACGTTTAGCATGTCCCGTGACGTGTCCACGGCCCACCTCTCGCAACATGAGGTCAGCAGCCTCCGGGCCGTTAGCCGTGGCAGTGGCTTGGACCCATCCCCGTTCCCCGATACACGACCTACGCTGGCGTGTGCGAACGCCACCACCTCTGCCGGCCTACCACGCGGCTCCTCTGATGAAGGCGGTGAGCCATCGCTTCATGATGACAGGAGCCACGCCGCGTCTCATGACAGCGGACCCACGTCAGAGTTGGTTGCCCCAGAGGACAGCCCACCTCCTGATGTATTGCGTCGTCACCCGCTTGACCAGACGGCACTGCCAGACACTGACGGAGAGGTGGAGGAGGCAGACGTCAGTTCCGACATGCGCGCGCCTCACGTCCGGGATTCCCAACATACCCTGGAGGACGTCCACAACGGCTCGGCGCACTGCGGAGGGGACGAGGGAGACTCGAGCGTCTTCGCATCCGAGGCTGTCACCCCCATGAAGCTGCGTAGCCCGTCTACCAGCACGGCGGCACCCACCCCCGCCACCAGAGAGCGGCCTGCCCTACCTTCCCTGTCCGTGCCCGCGTCGGAGGTTCTTGCGGTGTCCACAATGCTGCGCTACGAGGGAGAGGGAAACGAGGTGAATGGCGACCGTGACGTAGCAAACAAAGGTGCCGAGGAGCACCTACCGCCCCCATTGTCCCCGACGGGTCTGGGCGACATGTCAGCACCCACACACGCAGCCGTCGACGCGGATCAGCGGCTTCCAATGGGAGAGCTTTCCGCAGTTGCTTCGCCTCGAGGGGACGCCACTTTACAGGTTCTTCCACTACCTAGCCCACCCACCCGAGTGAAATCCACTTCGTCGTCCCAGCGCCGCTCACCGAAGCCCCAGTCCCTCTCCCCAACGTCTCCTTCCCTTCCCAGCTTGTCAGAGACGCACATGCTACGCGCCTCTGCTGAGCTACGGGCGAGTACCCTTGGCACCGCACTGGGAGGACCGCCAAGCCATCGAAGCAGCCTGCCGACAACACCCGTCGATCCAGATGTTCGGTGCAACGTGTCTCTTCCGAGTAGCGCCTTCCACAGGAAGGATCAGGCAGCTGTGCAAGAGACTACGTCAGTGCGTGAGGCGAGGAGCGACAGGCAAGATACGAGTTCACCCCACCTTGCGTCTCCCCACGACGATGCGGTGCTGCCTGCGGCTCTGGGTGAACACGTGTCGTCGGTGACAACTGCCCCGCCCCCCACCGCACCTGCACCAGCCGCTAGGCTCGGAGGTCCTTCTGTGCCAGACGCACTGGTGGAGCAGGATGTCTCTCTCTTAGCCGACGACTCATTTCCTCTGGGAACGGAGAATGCAACACCGGCAGCCCACATTCTCGCCTCCACACCGGTACCCGCGATCCCAGCACGCAGAAGCCCCGATCAGGGTGTTAGCAGCGAGAAGGTGGACAGGCAGGATGACCTTGTCGCACCGATGCCATCGCAAGGCGCCACGTATTTCCGCCGCTCTCACGTTCCCCGAAGCGCGTGGACAGAGACCACCGACGCCACTCTCCCCACCAGTCCTGACGACGCAGACATGTCCGACAAAAAGAAGAAGGAGGAGGAAGCGGGGGAGACCGTTGCACTGAAACCGACGCCACCTTCCAAATCGCTCCATCGCGACCCTAGCTTCTCTCGCTACGGTCTCTCTTCCGGCGACTTTGTCCTTGGCCAAGTCCGCAGCGGCGCACTGGAAGCTGAGGACCCGCTCCACTTACCCGCTCGGGAATCGAGCGACGATGCTACTCCTGGAGCTGATGCGGAGGGAAATGGGCTGTCTTCCACATAACCCCTCAACGCCAACGCGAACGAGGCCTACGTGAGATTTGCGTGTGACGAGGCCTTGGCTCAAGACCAGGTGTTCTGTTGCTCGACCCAGCCAATACCGTTTGCTATGAGAAGCGCTCCCCCAGAAGCGTGAGTTAACTTACTGGTCTCCTAGAACTAGACTATTATGAAGACGCATTTCCGTCACACTTTCGATTTGTTTTTTTGTTTTGTTTTCTCCAGGGGACCTTTCCGTATGTCCATGAATGCTTGTGCGATATATTCCGCCTCTATTTTTGTCCGTGTGGTGTTCTTCAACCATCCCAACTTTCTTTATTGATCAAGAAGTTTTTCTTTCAACCCGGTCATTACCTCTCATGAACCCCCCCTCTCTCCCCCTTTCTTCTCTTATCCTCACACTGTGTACACTGCTTGTATCATACTCATGCGCGTTCCTTCCCTTTTCTCGCCGCCCCCCTCCCCTCTCCGTAACAACCCTGTCCTGTGGCCATGGCGCCACCGCAAAAAGGAATAATTCAAAGATAAGAGTAGACGCGGTGGCAACTGTGCGGAAGTCTGTGCAATGCTATGTGTATTTAATGGAGCACTATAACGTCAGGAATCAGATACAGGGCACTGTGCGAGAGCGCACACGTTTCCCATGCAAACGCTCGCTGTGCGATACGCTCTTCTGCCAACAGAGAAGGTTGCCGCTTGGCTCGTTCGCCCCACGGCGTGCTGGCCTTGGTCCCTGCTCCTTCTACTTCCCCATTGCTTCCTTCTTTCATTCATCTTTGCGACATCGACCCAAACGCTTTGCTGCTGTCGTTGTCTAGGTGCAAAAATATATATAGTAGGAAGAACAATACCACAAAAGATAACTTCTACAATTGTCTTTTTTCACTTCTTCTTTTTGTCCAGTAGTGGTTCAGGTTTCTTTACCAATTCCCTGGCAGTTGAACCAAACCACAAGGTAAGCCAGCGGGCTGAGTCCACGCACCGAGTCTGTAGCACACGTAGCGGACACCGAAGCCGTGGGAACCGTATTTCAGTCATGGAAAAGGCACTGTTGGATATTACGGCGCGCGCCGCCGCACGAGGTGCCCGTGCCCTTCGTGGGCGTCCCCCAGCGCAGCGGTTCGCCCCTTCCTCGGTCGGCAACGCTGCGCGCCGTCACGCCGCTCTCACTGTCGACCGTGAGAAACATGCGGAGACACACCAGGACGTCGTGGTGCATCGTAAAATCACAATTCTTGACGACGCGGCCATCCGTGTAGAGCAGGCGCGGAAAGAAGCTGCCCTGGATCATCGCTTGCAATCGATAGAGACAGCAGGCGATTTGGCCTCGCCCATGAATGCTCAGGACGTGCTTCAACGTCTGCAAGTCCTGCCCTACCCGTACGCCACCGAGGCCCTGGGTGTTCTCCTGCGCGCCGGACATACGGACGAGGCACTTCAGCTAGCTCTGACGTGGCACCCCGCCGACACTCGGGAGGAAAAACACTGTCCGCTGATGAGAAGTCCGAGTCTGAGTAGCAAGCGCCGCGTGACCAAGGAACTGCGCAACACGGTGCACACCTTGGCGGAGCTGAGAGACGCGCAGACGCTGCGTGTTCTGGCGGAGATCCTGGAGTGTGCACTGCATGAGCAGGCGCAAAGAACTAGTGTTGCTGGTGCAGCGGTGAAGGATACCAGTTCTGCATCGTCAGCAGATGGTACGACGACGTCCGTGGCATTTATTGGTTTCACACAGAAGGAACGGCAGCTGTACGCCACGTATAAACTCCTCACGCCCCTGGGCGCGAGGCGGACATACATGGTCCTCGTCGACGCAGTGGAGGCGCTCTGTGGTCTGGACACTGCGGATGGCGTGTACACACAAGAAAAAATCGCGTGGCTGAGTAAGGCCGCACGGGCACGCGCTGCCCTCTCGACAGGAGATGACCGGGAAGCGATGCTGCCCCTCCGCCTTCAGCGCGTCTTCACGGACACGGTAGAAACAGACCTTGCGTATTCGGAGAGCCTTGCACGAGGTGTCGATCCTCGTTTCGAAAGCCTCTTCCGACATCCATCGCAGTGCACCTTGGAGACCGTTCTTTCGTTCCCTGTGACGGAGGTGAAGGATATCTTGCACACCGAAGAGCTGTCTGCACCACGGCCACAAAAGGAAAACCACCACAGCCTCCGTTCCTTGCTCGCTCGCTTCCTTCCCCAGTCACAGACACTCCGCATCGCTGAGAGAAATCGTGTCCTCTTGAGTGCCGTAGCCCGTGGAGACACCGCGGTATCTTGCGCTCCGGATCTTGTGGCGCAATCGCGACAGGCGATCATCGAGAAGCTGCGTCATGGCAACCGCTCTGACAAGCGCATTCTCAGTGCCTTGCTTCTTCGTCGCCCACAGGTTCTCAAACGTCTTGGTTTGTCCCCGGTGACGGTCCTCTCCATTCACGGGGGCTCCTTCTACACCGTTAAGCAACCTAACCCACGTCTGTCGCGGCTGAGCCTCAATGCCATACCCTTGCTTGTGCGACGCGGTCAGGACCGTGCCGCGGCCCAACTGGCCTGGAACCACCTGTCCGTTTGTTCATCGGTCACACGTCAGCTTCTGAAGGCTCGTCCCCAGGCGATGGACGCTATCACGGTGGCCATTTGCCGAGCCATGCGCCAGTCCCGGCGCAGCTACCTGACTCGGACAGGCCAGCAGCACAAACCAGAGACGTGGATGGCCCACCGTTCCTTGGCACTCCTTCGCGAGGCAGCCGCCGCCAATGTGGTGTGCCCGCTGCATGTGATGGTCATTGGAGCTTGTGCGCTAGACCAAGGGGCAGCGTTCGCCACCGTCAAGGACGTTGTCGACGAAATTTACAGCACCGATTGCAATTCTGAAGCGGGTGAAACTTCAAAAGAAGCACGAGGACATGTAGACGAGACGACATCAAGGACGGCCCATTGGGTGCTGAATTGCATTCGTGTGTGTGCGGCGTGCCAGGACGAACCCGTGCGCGTTCATCTGACCCGACGTTCCCTGTCGGCGCGCGTGAAGGCCTTCTTCCAGGGACAATGTGCCGATACCAAAGTTGGTGGTTCGTCCACATTTATGCCCATGGCGTCCCCGTCCCGGAGCAAGCAGCTAGCCCTGTGGTCTCTGGTGAACGACCCCGCACCGAATCCGTGCTTGCTCGCCCTCATGACCGCTGTCTTTCTGGACCCTGCTGCGCGCGAGGCGTTCTTGAATTGTGACGGGCTGGTGGAAACACATCCATCGACAAAGAGGGTGGCGAGCACTCGCAGTACCTCACTTCAGCAATCTCAGAACTCGTCGTCAGCGGTGGAGCAACCGAGCAAGGACTTGGCTTCAGCTGCGGCTAGGAGCACCGACGAAGTGACGAAGAGCCAGCACGCGGCGAGTCGATTCCAGTCCTGGGAAGTGGCTGCTTCCATCGCCTCGAACTGCTCCAGTGACGCCACCTATGAATGCATGCTCCTTGCTCTCAGCCGCCGCACGGGGTTGGCATCACTCTCGGCATCAAGTGTCAGTGCTCCTTCTCCGTCGGTGACGGATCCGCGCGTCCGCTTACACAGCCTGCTTCGAGCAGAAATCGATTCCTTCGAAGAGCACCCTGCGTCCTCCAACGACTCCGCAGGCGGCACGACGGGCGCGCCACACCACGCCACGCCCCATGTGGCCTCCGCGTAAGGAGGCGAAGCGAATGCGGCCGCGCCGACAAAGCTCTGTTTCCTGCGGATCGCGATAGGAAGTGTCAGCTAGCTGGCTTTGCTTTGGAGCAGTCTCTCGATGCCGATCTCTCGCGCATGTGTAACGATAAAACGAACTGATCAGACCTGGTTGGTTTCGATTCCTCTTTTGCTATGATGCCCATCGTAGGGTACGATACCGAATTCTTTTTTACCAACTCTCTGTATAATGGGCCATTATACCTTTTTATTTTTCCCGTATAGCACCCCTCCCCTCCTTCATCGTCAAACGAAACCTTTACAATGGAACGACACTCGCCTTCCCGACACAGCGGAATAGAGCACCTCGGGACGCCCCAGTGTGTAATGCGCCGTTCTTCTGGGCTACGTGGTTAGAGTGCATTTCGCTCATGGTTGCTCAGGTTCACATGGCAGGATCATGTTTCTTCCATTCACCCTTGCCTTGGTCCGTCCCTTCCTCTTGTCTGCGTTCCTCATAACAGGAGATCTCTGGAAGTTTTAGACTGTCACCTTCCAGACGTCGACACCTCACTGAAGTTTGTTGTTTTCTATTAGCACCCTGGCGAACTCCCTTTGCAAGCGTTAGGAGTCCTTGCCATAGTGCTCTTCACTTCAGCTTCACGAGTTCACTCCGTATCCTAGATCAGATCTTCCTCTCGCGACTTCACTTCTGCGTCTCTCATTCCCATCACAACTGTGTTGTTGTTCTCGTCACTTTACTCTCGTTCTCATTGATAGACTCACTTCTTTCCGTATTTGGATTCTCCGCTACCGTATTATCGTCTACCCCACGCTCACGGGAAACGCTCCGTCGTCACCCCTTATCTTACCCATATACGTTACCCTATAGTCCTCCTCAAACACACACACACACACACACAAGCTTGAACCCCACCTGCCTTTATTTTATTCTAGATCGCAAGGGAAGGCACCGACCTTTCTCTTCTCTTTCTTCTTTGAATTTCTTTTTCTCCACCGCCCTCGTGGGAGAGCGACATATACGTCAGAAGACTCTTCTCACCATTGTATCCGTCCTAGCTCCCTTCTTCCTTCTTCCTCTCTCTCTCTCCCTTCTCTCTGTCTTCTTCGCCCGTAGAAACATGGCAACCGACTTCCCAGAAACGAACCCGTCTTTTCCCTTTGACTCCTGCAATCTACTGCTCGGTAAGGGCGGCAGCGGCGCCGTCTTTCTTGCGCGGCACCACGAGACACGACAGCTGGTTGCGGTGAAGCGGTGCTACGCAAGGCGAGGAGACCACGAACAACCTCCATCAACCACAGCGTTTCCTTACAGTCCAACAGCGGTCTTCCACGAGTCCGTACCGCGTGCGACGAGCCCTACGGTACATTGTAGCGCATTCACCTTTCATAATGAACTAGAGATGCGTGAGGAGAGCAACCTAGAGGTGGTTTCGGCACTGCTCCCCCCACCGCCACCCCCCTCGCAACGTCCTGGGGAAGGAGCCCCGCAATCGCCCTCCTCTCTGTCTGCCTCTTCGCGAAGCGGCGCTGACACGGGTGGCACCCATTCAGCGAGCCCTGAGTCATCGCCGCGCGTGGATGAGACCATGATGCTCGAATACATCGGAAAACACCCTTACATTGTGGACTACCTCGGGAGCTACACGTCCTCGCGGCGTGTGCGGTTCTTTGCGATGGAGCTCATGGACAGCGACGTGGGACGAGAGCTGCGTTCTGGCAACACGGCGCTGCGGTCTGAGGAGGCGTGCGCGGTCATTGGCTTCCACATGCTCGAAGCGCTGCAGCACATCCACCGCCTCGGAGTGGCACACCGCGACGTGAAGCCTGGCAATATTTTTCTGAAGCGCGTTGCGAGTGAAGAGACAGCGGAGGCGGTCCTTGTCAGCGGGACGCTCAAAGCAGTGTTGCAGCAGGCTCAACCACCGTCGCAGCAGATGTACGCCCAACGCGCCCGTGACACCGGCCACGGCGTCCCCACGGGCTTGAACGCCAGCAGCCGGCGTCCTGATGTGTACGTCAAGGCGCACCTGGGCGACTTTAGTGCTGCGCATCTTGTGAACCAGCAGACGATGGACTCGACAACCTTGGCCACACGCGGCACGCTCTTTTATAAATCTCCCGAGCAGCTACTCGGCCGCCCGATCTACGACTTCACGGCGTGTGATATGTGGGCACTCGGCTGCACGTTGCTGGAGATGATCACGGGGGCCGTCCCATTCGCGGGAACCAGTGAGCTGCAGGTGCTCATGGAGATGCTACACCGATTGGGTTCCAATTTCACAGATTATCCTTCCCAGCCAAGTCCGATCACATTGTTTGACGCCATCGGAACGATCCCTCAAGCGCACCGGCTCGCAGATCTGCTCACTCACTTGCTCGCACTGGACCCCACGCAGCGGTACACTGCGGCACAGGCACTCGAACACCCATTCTTTGCGACTCTTCGGCAGCGCCGTCAGCACATGGCGGTGCAGCTGCGCGCACTTCACCCACAGGAGCAAGAGGAAGGAGCCGATAGCGAGCGAGCCGGTGACGATGTCTCCTCTCCGCGGTCCGTCCCGATCCTTTTAAAGGCAAGGTTGATGTCCACTCGCTGTCCGGAATCAGCGCAGTTGCGCGTTAGTTTTCGTCCCGTTGCCATCACACCGTTCCACAAACGGCAGCGCGCCGAGCAAGACAGGGCGGAAGTCGACCACTTTGTTTCTTTCGCCCGTCGGGAAGCCGCTCAGCGTCACTGTGGCATGCACCGTGAGGAGGACCCTCATATACGTGGCGGTCCACAGGAGGGTGCACACGGCTCCCGTGGTGCGTCGCAGGGCCATGGTAGACCGAGCCGCTTGTCCCATTCGCCCTTTGACGGCAATTCGTTTCTGAGCGATGGGCCCAGCCTGCATTGGAGTCAAGTCCGGTCGTTTATTGTTGGGGGAAGCGGTGAGGTCTCTGATCTGGCAGACGCGCCGTCCTCGTTGACGCACCATCAATCCTACCTTCACGCGCACAGCCATGTACGCAATGTCGATGATGAGGCCGGTGTCCATCCCGGTGACGGGGTTCCAGAGGACGGGCGGCGGAGTGGAAGTGACAGGAGTAACATCCTCATGCGTCGCAGCGCAAGCAAGCGGTCTGGCGGGGTTACATCACCGCAGGAAATACCGTCGGAGGAGCGCCTTGCCATTCGTGGGCTTTCCTTTAGCGGCCGGCTGTCCCAACACTCTGGTCCGCTCTTTTCCGGAAGGAGCATCCGGCCCTCTGCGTCAGCCTCCCCGCAGCACCACGTACCTCCGCCAGAGACGGGCAGTTGTGGGCGGCCGGTCCTCTTCGCCTCCAGCGGAACCGCCTTCACAGCGAGCAACTTGCGGGCCTACCACGACTTTGAACGATCCCTGCAACGGGACGCTCCGACGAGCGGTGGTGAGAGTCGCGTGACAGGGCAGCAAGCATCGTTTCGCGCACTGACGTACTCGTCCGAAGAGGCGGTGCTCTCCCCTTCTCCACGCACGGGGCCCACCTCCCTCAACGCCTCCTCAAGCGGAGAACAAGGCGAAGGGAAGCGGCTCTCGCAGACGCTGGCGGGCAGGTGCGCCCCGAGACCCAAGCGTGCCTGCAAGATGCTTCTGTTCGAGTCCCCACAGACCCTCCCCGAGGAGGAGCACGGCTCCGGGTCGTCTGGCCCCACAGCCTGCACCCCCAACGCGAGGCCCAGCATTCTCGTGAAGAGAGGACCACTCCAAACGTGCACTCGTAGTGGTCACGCTGAAGACGACGAGCAGATTTGTGTCGAGGAGGCCGACGAGGTTGACGCTTCCGCCATCCTTGGTCAGGCGCTCTCGTCTCCGCTCAGCAACGACATGCGCTCGTGCTGTTCTTCCGTCACAGCAACACCCCTCGGGTTTTTCCGCACGGCGCACCTCGGTGCAATGGAATCTGCTACGATACCAGAAACCCTAGCGGAAGGTGGCTCTCAGGATGCCACTCAGACAACAGCGGCCTTCTCCCCAGCTGGGAGCGTCACCGCGCCGTGGTCTCCAGGGAGTGCTCCTGTAGACACCGTCACTGGTGCAGTGGTTGTACCGCCGTTCCTCTGCCCCGCATCACAGGAGCGCCAACCTGCCCCTCTGACAAATCCGCCTCCCGGTGCTTTCGCTGACACACGTTCCGTCACCGCACCTGTTGCCGGAATCAGCTCTACACGGCGACCGTCCCTAGCCACCCCGACACTCGCGACACTCTCTGTGGCGCGCAGTCGGCCCATGACGCTGTCCTGCTCGTCCTTGGCATCCTCTTCGTCTCCATCGGCAGTACTGCAGGAGCGCAACGTCAATACGTCGGGTGAGGTCGTCCTCAGTGCCCTGTGCTCACCTTTACCGCGGCACACACGGCAGGACCCACGCCGTTCGCACCAGACGCAAGCGCAGCTCCGGCTGCAGCGCTCCTTGCCGCTCACCATGTCTCGCTCGACTGGTGCAGTGACTTCGCTGCACAAGAAGGGCGTGCATATGTGGGCGCCAGGAAACCACGCCGAACGCCCAACGGAGCTCCTCTGCAACTCCCCTCCCTTCTACCGAGACCCCGTTTCAACTCCTCCCGAGGCTACAACACCTGGTGGAACCAATGAGACGGACGCCGGAGAAATGCCCAGCAGTCTGTCCCTCTCCACCTCTACAAGCCCTGCTGTCCCACAACAAGATGTCCTGCTTCGGGAGCTCGCTGACGCGCTAAACTCCGCGACATCGTCGACGCAACACATGGCACAGCAGCGACACTGCACACCAAGTCTGGAGCCTGCCTCCGAGAGTGCCACCACCGGCGCGTTCGACTCCTGCGAGCGGAGTGCCAGTGCACTCGTTGGTGTGGTACGTAACCTCGACAGCACACCGGACGTGGCAAGCGAAGCGTCTGAGATCAGTGGAAGCAGTCGGATGGGTCGTCTGCCTAGCACCGCGCTGAGAACGCCAACTGTGTAGGTCCCATCAAAGCAGAGACGTGCTTCTGTGCTCTGCCGTATTCTCCCGGGAGATGGCACTTCGTGGTCTCGATGTACGGCCGATTTCTTGTGTACACCCCGGTGTTTGTGCGGAGCTCCCTTCACTTATAAGCCGGAAGGAATCAACAAAAAAGAATAATTCTATTGTTTGCCTTTGCTTTGACCGAGCCTTGCGGTACACTTCCCCGATGGAGGACCGCCTTCATGTCCGTGTTTTTTTCTTGTTGTTTCTTCTATATACAATTGTGATAGATTATTTGTTGTCAGCTACACCATTAGATACACCTTTCCTAGACGCACTTTTTTTCTCTTTCAGTCGGTCTTCGTTTTTATCTGCTGTGGCCGCTTGCAAACACATTTGTGTTCCCTTCTCTCTCTGTCTTTCTCGTGTCAACTGGAATCCTTGCCATGCGTGCTTCCCTTTTATCTCTCTCTCTCTGTCTCTAGTTCACACTCATATGAAATAACGTATTCTGAAAACCTTCAGGTACATAAACGTGTTTCATCACCCTTATTGTTGCTGATTCATTGCTGACATCGAGCACAAATGCGTTTCCCACGAACCTCTCTTTCCCTGAACTATGGAAACTCTGTGGAACTTGGGGGTCCTATGTAGATGTTTGATCGCACGACTTAGGGTGGGACGAACTTTTGCGAGAAGGCGTCCTTGTCTGTGCGTGCCTGACACAATGTTTGGTCACTCATCTCAAAACGTCACATCATTCTCCTTCTCCTGCTTCCCTCCCCCGCACTTCGTCTCTTCTGGTTTCCTGACATATTATTCCATAGTAATCGGAACTCCTCTTTCTACAGTACCGCCTCAAGTTATAGTAGTGAGAGTAAAGATCGTAAAGCCACTGTTAATTTCACCCATCAGAAGAATCTTAAACCGTTTTCGCGTTTCCGTATACCGTCCTCCTGAAACACATCATCGCTTATCCTGCTGGAAACGTATCATCTTCGGTGGTACTGTGACGCCTTTTCTCTCCCAATAGCCAGGACTGGCGCTTTCCCCTCGTCTTCCGCGGAAGCCACCCTTTATCCACACAAACGTGAGCGCCAACACGGAACGATGAAGGTCTCCGTGATGCTCTGTGCCGCTCTTGGCGGTTTCCTCTTTGGTTACGACACCAGCGTCATCAACGCTTCTGTCTTCCAGATGAAGGACCACTTTGGCTTTGGCGAGCACTCCTGGCAGTACTCGCTGATTGTCGCCATCGCCATCGCCGGCGCCTTCTTCGGTGCCTTTGCGTCTGGCTTCGTCTCTGCTCGCTTCGGCCGCCGCCCCTGCATCATGGTGGCGGACATTCTCTTTATTGTCGGCTCCGTTCTCATGGCCTGCGCACCGAACGTGGCGGTCGTCCTGGTCGGTCGCGTCATTGTGGGTCTCGGCATCGGCTTCAGTAGCGCGACCATTCCCGTGTACCTCGCGGAAGTGACCTCTCCCAAGCACCGTGGCGCCACCATCGTTCTCAACAACGTCTTCCTCACCGGTGGCCAATTCATTGCGGCCGGCTTCTCTGCGCTCATGGTGGTTTACACGAGCGAGAATGTGGGCTGGCGTGTGGCCATTGGTGCTGGTGGTGCGCCCGCGCTGATCCAGCTCGTCTGCGTCATCTTCTTCCTCCCCGAAAGCCCACGCTGGCTGGCCTGCAAGGGCACGTTTGAGGAGGCGAAGCTCGTGGCGGACAAGTACGAGGTCGACCTCGGCGAGTATGACGAGAATGAGCTCCGCACGGTGGACATGGATTACCGCTCCCTCATCAAGCGTGATATGCGTTTCCGCCTCTTTCTCAGCTGCGCCCTTCAGATTATTCAGCAGTTCAGCGGCACCAACCTGGTCCAATACTACTCCTCTGTGATTCTCTACGACGCTGGCTTCCAGGACCTCTACATGCCCGTCATTCTGTCCGTCCCGCTGGCCGCCATGAACGCGCTCTTCACCGTCGTGGCCATCTTTACTGTGGACAAACTCGGTCGCCGCTTCCTACTGCTCGTCTCCTGCGGTGGCTGCCTCGCTGTCATGCTCATCATCTCCATCATTGGGTATCTGCTTGACAAGCAGATTCCGTACAGCGTGGGCGGGTGGGTGTTCCTGGCATTGCTCGCCGTCTTCTTCGTCTTCTACGCGCCTGGTCTGGGCTGCATCCCGTGGGTGGTCATGGGTGAGATTTTCCCGACGCACCTGCGCACCTCCGCCGCGTCTGTCGTTACCATGTCCAACTGGGCTGCCAACGCGGTCGTCTCGCAGGTGTTTCCGCTGCTACTCGGTGCCATTGGTGTCGGCGGCGCCTTCACCATCTTTGTCGGCCTTCTCCTCGCCAGCTTCATCTTCTTGTGGTTCTTTGCGGTCGAGACAAAGGGCCTGTCTCTGGAACAGATCGACAACCTCTTCCGCAAGCGCGCCGGCCTCGCACCGGTCTTCCACCACGCCGATGGCGACGATGGGTTCAACGACGTGGCGGGCTCCATGTACGGCGATATCGATCTCCTCAATGAGATTCCGAACCAGCGCCTGCATGCCCGTAACAATGACAGCGGCAACGAACTCGCGACCGTCCCGACCGACGGGCAGCGTTACCTTGCCACGGATAACAACGATGCCAAGAAGAAGCAGAGCAAGAACAGCAATACCAGCGAGTCGTCTCCGGCGTCCCCAAGTGACAAGGCGAAACCGGACACTCACTTTGCGGTGGACTCTGGTGTGGAGGTCGAGGATAGCGAGGACACGTCTAACAAGGCAGCGACCGCTGCGAGTGCCAAGCGTCAAGAGACTGGCGGGTCGAGCTCCCCCGAGGACGAAGTCCGGAAATAAAGATAGATGGGTTCGTGTTTGCAACATCTTACATCCCCAATTGTGCCCCTTAGAGGAACACACGGAGGTGTGCATATGTGTATACGGTGACCATTATTCTTTTCTTCCTGTCTTTACCGCTCCTCCTCTTCTTCTGGTTTCTATTCTCTCCCGGCAACATTATCTGCTCCCGCACGTGCGGTCTTCTTGCTGAACCCTTCGGCGGCAAAGCCGTTGGCGATGGTGTCACATCGGTTTCCGATACCATCACTGTTCACAGTACTGCGGGACCGTAGACGCACAAGGAGAGCGCGAATGTGCGAATGATACGTCAACGCGCTCACCCTACGAAAACGTTTCTCTTCAAACAGACTTGCCTATCTTTCCTTTCGCACGATCTGTAACATTCATCAGTCACTATAATTCGGCGTACTTGTGGTAGATGTAATTCTCGCTATATCACTCATGGTTGCTGGAGGTGACACTGTGAAGGAGTCGGGAGTGGGGAATGGGGATGGAAGGATCCGTTCTTGCTCTCTCTCTCACGCTTTTTCCTTCACTGTTTCATTCCATGTGCCTGGTGCCCGCCTTCTTCTCATGCAAGTGGGTACGTAATCACCACTCTCTGCATTTTTTCCTTTTTTTGAAAACTTTCCTTGAACATAACTGTGCGCCTCTTCTCCCCCTGCGACCCTCGACGTGACGTGCACCACCGGCATGTTCTAGTGTGCCCACGTGTTCTCGTGACGTTACCCCTAACAGAATTTACTGTCAGCCGCAACGATTGGACTTGGGCAGTACCTCTGCTTTTGGGATACGTGCGACGCGATAGCTACACACGTTCTGATGCCATCACACCGATATGCACATGCTGGGACCCCACTTAGACACCGGTGGGAGGGTCACACACAACGATACGCCTGCTGCCCATGATCATGGGGCGGTTCGGTGCCTCGCGTCTTGTCCGTCTGCCTCTGTGCGACCGACGTTCGCTTGAGGCCCACGCCTCATTGCTTCCTTTTTTCTTCTTCTTCTCGAGCCTACTCCCGTGCGCAGAACGACCCCTGCTTACCCTTTCCGCTGTGCTTCTTTGTACAAGAACCGGCGGGGAGTTAACAGCCACACGCATTGGGAGAAGCTGAGACATGGTGCCGCATGGCCTATCGGTGGCCCCCTTTATAAACTCCAACGGCTGCTCATATTTCTTTTCGTGATGCAGCCTCACACCATCTTCTTTCTTCTCGTCATCCGCGAAGCTGGAAGTGGTGGTACGGAGTTGATAAGCCGTCGTCGTCATGACACATACCGGACGCACTTTTTTAAAACTTTTCTTTGCTTCTTCCGCCTCAATTCCCTTTCCACCGCTAGAACTGCTGTCAAACTTTTTTTTCTCGTATCAACGCTCTCGGGCTTCCCGGCTCATCCCAAGTCTTCCCCGTTTTATATTTGTCGTCACGCGCCGTACACGGGAATGCCGCGGAGTCTTTTATCTTTCCCCTTCGTTACGTTTTCTGTTATCTCCCACCCCTCCTCCCCTCTCCCACTTCCCTGTTCATCAACCCCAACGCATCTGTTCTTACCGGACTAATTTCATTGCCTCCTCTATACTAGTCACACAGACAGAGAGAAAAAAAGGAAAATAGCCCGAGCAACATCGGAGACGAACCGGCAGTGTCATGACCGACGGTGGCGTGCATGTGTGCGCTGCCTCCCGTTGAGGCACGCTTGGTGTCTCCGCCACTAGCACAGAGGTCCAGGCGAAGGAGAGGACAATCGCTTTCGTTCTGCAAAAAAAAGGGAAAAAATTGGTTCTTTTACGCGTCCGTTGAGAGAGATTTTATCCAAAACTTTACAAATCTCCTCTTTTCATTTCCTCCCTATCTCCGCATAGATAGACTCGCACTGCCCAAAGGGGAACACCACAGGTCTATTTCTCTCCACCTGTGTAATACATACGCACATCGTGCGACATTACGCCTCACACACATTTCCACACGCGCACATACACACTGACAGGCCCATGTCATTAGCCTTCCCCCGTTACGGACGGTGCCAGATCCCCGCCTTTGGCATCGGCACATACGAACTGCGCGGCGACGAGTGTGTTGAGGCCGTGCGGGGCGGCCTGCAGGCCGGCTTTCGGCTCCTTGACACTGCCGCCGGCTACCACAACGAGCAATTGGTGGGCCAAGGCATTCAGGAGAGCGGTGTGCCTCGTGAGGACATTTTTGTTGTCATCAAGGTTTCTCCCAAGTCGTTTGTGGCAGCGGACAAAGTCAAGGCATCCATGGAGGAGAGTATCGCATCGCTTGGCATCGGGTACGCGGACCTCGCGCTCATGCACTGGCCCGGTTGTGGCGGGCTGAAGCCCGAGGATGCCGAGGGCCACAGCGCCGCGCGACAGCGTGCCTATGGGGCGATGCGTGAGTTACAGGCGTCCGGACGCGTGCGATGGCTCGGCGTGTCGAACTTCCTCCCACACCACTTTAGGGATATCGAAAAGGTGTGTGGCATCTCGCTAGCCCACGGCGACGCACCTGGTGATGATTTTCCGGTCGTGAACCAGATTGAATTACACCCGCTCTGTATACAGACCGCGTGCGTGGCGTGGTGCGACCAGCACAAGATCGTCAGTCAGCAGTACTCTCCGTTAGGGAAAGGCGAACCTGCACTCTTACAGCACCCAAATCTGGCGGAGGTGGTGAGGACGGAGTTCCCTGGGTATAGCGTGGCGGATGTTCTCCTCATGTGGGGTCTCTCGCGCGGCTACTGCACCCTTGTCCGCAGCCGGTCCAAGGCCCACCACGAGAGCAACGTTCGCGCAGGGCGTGCCGTTTTCGCACCAGAGGGACATCCTCACGCGCTGACGCCCCATCAGCACCGTGTTCTCTCCCGTCTCAGGGAGCTGCTCGGCGTGGGGGAGAGCGAGGACACGCATTTTGCTTGGTTCAGCAGCCATATTGCTTAAAGGTGGGATGTGGGGGGACATGCGTGGATGGGCGTGCGTGAACAGTTGTGAAGTACCACCCAAGACAACAATACGAAGGAAGACATTAACGTCATATCAAGTAGTCGCACGGGAGATGGACTTTTGCCTTTTAGGGGTAGCTTTCATCATGAAAGGGTGGGGAACCTTGGTTCCTCATCCTCTCCCAGCGTGAACACCATCTCTCCTGACCAACTAGGATCCTGTGCTCTCATTCCTCTTCTTCCATCTACTCTACCGCCCACGTCATCGTTGTATGGCATGTCATATTCAGATAGCTTTTTTTGTTTTTGACTACGTCGTCCGTCTTTCGGAGCGACTTGCGTCATCGGATACTCTCTTCTTGCACCTTCTCTTATTCCTTTCGTAGAACCATAGCACGACGATGCTTCGTCTCACTCGCCGAGCCCTCGTCGTGCTGCCAAACACGCGCGTGGCGGAGCTGCCCAACTTTCTCAGCACACCGGACCTCCACGTCACACCGAGGGACGGCGACTTATACCAGTTTGTACTGGAGCACGACCACAAGTCCGCCATGACGGATTACTTCCACTCAGAGCAGCATGCAACGCACTTTGCGAAGCATCCTTTCAGCGGGTCAGGGGTCGCAGCGGCAACGACCACCGGAGGTGTCTTTCTTTTCGCGCTGTGCTTTGGGTACTTTGTCGGTAAGCCTGTTGTGGATGCGCATCAGGAGCTCTGGGCCAGTCTATCGGAAGAGGAGGTGGACGACACTGATTTCGACGAAGGGGGCCCCATCGAGGAGGAAGGCGACTTGTTCGATTCCTAGAGCCGTACCCATGCCCGCGGCTTCGGGTATGAGCCGCCGCTTTTGGAGCAGGTGGGCGGAAGACTTTCCTTTGCACACACACCCCTCACTCCAAGCGTGCACAACATGACCGTTCTCACCTCTCAGCCAAATTCATGTGCTTTACGGACAGCTGAGCACCTGACGTTACCGGAGCGTCTCCGCGCATCATCACGTTTGTTTTGTGACAATACCTCTCTGTACCTTTCTCATTGTTGGAGCCTCCCATCGTGATACGGCTCCCGGATGAAAAAAGGAAAAAAAAAACACAAAGAAAAATGAAATGAACTTCTTCGCAACAGACAGCACAGGCAGTCTGTAACAAAGATTCGTTCCGTGCCCGTGCCCATTTGGAAGAACCTCTGCCCCACTCCACCACCACAGTCCGTGGGCGATGGTCCAGCCGCGGCGTGACCTCGCCCTGCTGGGTCACACGTCACAACTAGGAAGCAAGATGTGAAAGTAGAACTGTTCACCTTTCTTATTGAACCTCTTTCTATTCCATCTCTCCTATCCGTCTTCCTGCGCCATTATTTCATCAGCACACGAGACGTACTGGCAGACACGCATCCACACAGCAGCGCAGAGATAGTTTATAAAAAATATTCCAGTTCCCTTTTCGCTCGTCTTTACAGAGCTACCGCAATCGGTCTCCCTCTGATTCTGTGTTTGCTTTTTGATTTATACCCAACCTATTATTCACTGCCAAAGAATCTCTTCTTGAGATGGACTCGTCTACCCACCCTTTAGCCGACGAGAGCGCTCCACTTCCTGGGAAGGCGGAGAGCACCACGCTGCCAGAGACAGAAATCCCACCGCTACGCGCCGCTACTACAAACGAACCTGACCACCGTTCGCAACGAAAGAACCCATCGGATGAGTCTTCACCGCACGCTGAGAGCACCAGTGAGCCAGCAGATGCTTCCGGCCGTCCTGCGCCAGCTAGCCCTGTGAATCTTCCTCCGCTTTGGGCACGCTCTGTGACGAAGCTACACGGCAAAGCGGAGCAGGTATCTGTCGTGCTCCTCTTCGGTATGGCGCTTCTTGTCCTCTACGGGTGCTACGGCCTGGTTGCGCCGTACAGGAAAAGCGTTTTCTCAGCCATTGTGCTTTCCGTTGCCTTCCACCCGAAGTGGAGAAAGCCTTCCGAGAGTCTTATCGAGGCCGAAGCACGAGGTGTGGAGACGCATCAGGCAGGGAAGACTGCACTGACAGGCACCATGCACACTCTTCTGTCCCTCGTCGACGAGGAGAGCTGGCGGGTGGTCACTGCCCTGGGACTCCACCAGATGACGACGGACAACAAACTCGTGACGATCCTGTTGAGGACCCAACCCTCGGAAAGCACCGGCCCCCACAAAAACCACTCCGCACCTTTCTTACTCGGATCCACACAGCGCGGCCGAATGGTTCTGCGGTTCACCATGTTGTGCGTGGTCAGTGCCTTTGCACGCGCACTGGGTGTCCTCGTTCCCCTAGGGGTGCTGCTGGTGGGACTGACCGTGCTGGTTCTTGTCATGAGTTTCCTGCTACCTGCCACCACTTTGGCCAACTCTGTAAAGGCCCATTGGTGGAAGCCGGCGGTGGCGCTGCTCCTTGGTGGTCTCGCTTCTGCGTTGTTCGCGGACGTAGCAAGCGTGCTGCAACTTGCTGCGGAACCGCCCAAAATCACTGAAAACGACGCCATCCGACGCGGGCTGGATGCGGTGGGAGGATCTGGCATCGTGGAGCGTGCGCAGTCGATGATTACCGCGGCAATTGACGCGGTGAAAGATTTTACCGGATCTTTTCGCCGACAGGACGGTAAGGGTGCGCGACAATCACCCGAAATCACTGCGTCCGTCGCTACTCAAGGCACTTCCAGCGTCCTGACCGTCACGGACAATCTGTACGCGCTCCTTCTCCTTGGGCTCCTGTACCAGTTTCTCGCGGCGCAGGAGCACACCGTCGTGTACTACGGACTTTCCCGTCTGCTACGCCCGCTCCAGCCCGAGATGGGCGAGCGTCACAGCCGTCGGCTGGAGCGCTCCTTGGCTCGGTCCATGGCAGGCCTCTTGACGCTTTTGTGGCGCACCGCGTGGTTTCACTTTGGTGTCACCTACGTGTTTTTCACGCTGGCACACTCACCGTTGCCTTTCTTCGCCGGCGTGGTGGCTGCCCTTCTGGCCCTTTTTCCTTTGATGCCAAAGCGTTGCTCCCCTGGTCTGGCGGTGTTCGCGTTTCGGCTCGGCCTGTGCTTCTTTTCTTCGACGCCATTGGTAGCGCTTCTCGAACCCTCGCTGTGGGTGTTGTTTTTGCTCCTACAGGTAGAAATGTGTGATGCCTGGATGCTGCGTAGTGCATGCTGCTGCGCGTACGGTGAAACTCCTGCAACCCCTGACATGGAAGGACCCGTGGAACTGGACCCGTTTCTGGTGAGCACCTCCATGGTCTTGGGCTTGGTAGCCTACGGTCCCTTCGGCATAGTCACTGCACCGCTGCTGATTCTGTCTGCGACGGTGCTTGTCAAGGAATGGGATGAGCTGGCGAGCTCTGCGGAGCACAGGGCAGGCACAGCACCTCTCACAGAGAGCCCAGCAAACGTTGTCATTCCACCGACCGCATCTGGTCCACTGTCGAACCCTGAACCGAAAGGCGAGTAACTGGGTTGCCTCGGTAGCTGTGGACGTGTGCGTTTTGGTAAGAGAGAGGGGGTGAGGGGAGGGGAAGGGGGATTGCCCTCGCTCTCGCTCATCGTCTCTGGCAGAAGGTCCGAGGAAGGCCCTCACCTCCTGTGAACGTTCCCTCACGTCAACCCCTCATATTCCCGTACGTGGCGTCAACCACTGCGCCCCTGACTAAGAGGTGGCACTTCCAGAATGAGGGTAACCTTCTTCATTACTCGCACTTGGTTTGCATGCGTGCTACATGGATTCAAAGAAAGTTACGAGGAAGCCGTAGAGGCACAGACATCCCCAGTATCCAGACCAGTCGGGAAATAGAAACAGGAAACGCATGTGGTGCAGTCCTCGCGGGCTACGGAGAGCCTATGGTCAACGGTCTCGAATCACTGATCGACACATCTCAGAGCGCCTTCCCGCGACAGGGACCCAGACGCCTTGCCACCACCACGGAAACTCTCGTTCCTCTGTCTCTCTAGTCTGACACATCTTCGAAACCCAAAGAGGGAGAAGCTCTGTTTATCTATCCTACTGATGTGGAATGCTCGCGCACTCCTTAAACCGACAGAGGCGGGGATAAAGGCGGGTGGCTTTCACCGTGCATCTACAAGCGTAGCTACGGCGGTGGACCAGCTGTCTGCACTGGAGCCGCGTGTACCCTGGCACGAAATTCTTACCCTAGACACAAAGGACACGGATCTCTCTCGAAAACTGGCAGAAGCACGTCACATGCTTGCGGAATCTGCGCAAGGGATCTCTCGACCACGGCTGCTGGTGAGCGCGTGTCTGCTGGGACACCCTGTCACGTACAGAGGCAAGCC